>JAJQQW010000008.1:2376370-2398043 GCA_025583905.1 Ia io
CAACTCTCACCACTACGCTTCCTTCTACACCTCCATGGAGCTCCTCAACATCTGTCTGCTATGCACACAGCTCTGCTCACATCACAGCACCCCTGCTGGTGCGTGGCCACCGGGTCACTGGTTCTGTGCACCTGGCAGGGCCTACGCCACAGCCAGGTCCGTGTCATGTCAGCAGAGAGAGGACAATCACTGCGCACCCACAACCCTCTCTCCAGCCCATTCGGGGGAAATCAGACACGGAAAGGGCTCAGCCCGTGACCTGGATTACTTGCCTAGGTGCCTCTCTTTACCTCTGTCATATTTTTTAAACTGAACTTAACTCAAAAGCAGATGGAGAAGGGTCTGGCAGGGGGGCATGTCTTGTAAACCAGCAAAATCCAACCACCCCTCCTTGCAGAAGTCTAGACCCATTCCTGGGAAAGGAGAGACGGGTGCGCTGGGAAGATGGTCTGTCCTCTTGCCCTGGGGATGCCAGTGCGCCAGGGGGCTCTCTGCCCTGAATGTGGAGGCCTGGGCGTGGAGCTGGAAGCCCGGAGCCCCGTGGACAGGCGTCGGGCACCCCACAGCCCTTACATGTTGGGAGTCCAGGTTCGTGCACGCTGATCCAGGAGGCTCTGGTTCAGCTCTTTCAAGGTGTCTATCTGGCTCCAGAGGTGCCGTCTCTCCTCCTCCAAGTCCTTCCTCAAGCGGGTGAGCGACTGAAACAGAGACCCACAATGTCTCCCACACCACGGGCCCCTGTGGCTCCCCTGCTGGGAAACTGCTCCCCAAAGAAGAAAAGGCCATGCGCACAAGATGGCCATTTCGGTAGGAGCTACACCGTCGGAAGGACCAACACAGCCAATGACATGGGGAGGCCAAGTGCACCGGCCAGTCGGGCAGCCACTGCCCACGTGTGGCCACTGAGCACTGAAAACGTAGCCAGTCTGAGCTGAGAGGCGCCATAAGTGCAAAATGTACAGCAGGTTCTGAGGACTTCACAGCCATTTTGAAAAGGAATGTAAACTATCTCATTAATAAGCTGCCCGGCGGGTGTGGCTCAGTGGATGGAGGGGCCTCCCATGCACCAGGAGTTCACTGGTGAGATGCCTGGTCAAGGAACACACCCAGGATGAGCGATCGATCCCCAGGAGGGAGCGTGCAGAAGGCAGCCCATCACAGATTCTCTCTCATCATTGATGTTTCCATCCCCCTCTCCCTCTCCCTTCCTCTCTCTGACATCAATAAAATAAATGACGGGCTGGATAGGAATTTTGGGCCGAGGTGGTTCAACTCCTGATCCAGAATATCATCCGGTGGGAGGGGCAGAAAAGCCCAAGCTTTGGCTTCAAACAAACGGAGTCCAGACCCACTAGCTCAGAGGTATGAGGACGGGCCCCCCAGCTCCCAAAGGCATTGCGAGAATTCAATGCGATGCCACGGGGAGCACAGAGCACAGTGCTCAGCCGAGAGGACAGAGAAAACGGCACTTGGCTGTTTCCATGCACCGCCCCGACCCTGCAAAAGCCAAGTCAGACCCGAACCGGTTTAGTGCAGCGGAGAGAGCATCGGACCACGGACTAAGGGGCCCTGAGTTCCATTCCGGTCAAGGGCATATGCCCAGGTTGCCAGCTGGATCCCCCGCTGGGGTGCTGTAGGAAGCAGCTGAACGATGATTCTCTGTCACAACTGATGTTTCTCTCTCTCTCTCCCTCTCCCGTGTTCTCTCTCAAATCAATAAAAATGTACTTAAAAAAAGAAAAAAGCAAAGGTCCGGTGCAAGGTCTTTTCTAACACATCCCCACCAGCCAAGGTGCTTGTCCCGTTAAACGCCTCTGGCTTCCTCTCGGCCTCTGGGGGACGTTCACACACAGTCTTTGGGCACAGACGCCAATGCGGACCCCTGCGGACCTGGCTGAGCCCCAGGCTGTCAGCCCAGGGCTCACGCCCGGTGTCCTGAGGCCCACCAGCCCAGGCCTCACCTCGCACTGGACGCTCATCTTCGTCAGCGTGATTTCCTTGGACCGTTGCTCCGCCATCATCTCGTGGTACAAGTTCTGGGAGATCCGAAAATTCTGCTGCTCGTTCCTCAGGGAGGCCTGCAGCTCCCGGTTTTCGGTGCGCAGCTCCTCCTGCTCCCCCTGCAGCTGCTCGGTCCAGGAGGTGAGTCTGGGGGTGCAGAGCCGCAGGGCCCAGGGCTGAGGAGCACGCCCAGCCTCTGGCCCAGGTGTGCGCCTCCATCAGACCCACCACCGCTCTGGGCCTCAGGGTGTCCCGTGTAATGAGGGCTGAGCACAATCAGCGGTTGTCAGACTGTGTCCGCTGGGGTTCTATGCTGCCACCCCAACTGCCCCACTATGGGCTGGGGACACAGGACAGGAAGGCTCGGACCCACTCCAACAGAGCAGCCTGTGACAACCCTTCCCATGTAAGGCTTTGCAGATCCGCCTTGTTGGAAAAAGGGTTCTTGCACTGAAACACTTTTGAAAAACATGGAATCAGAACATCTTTGCTCTGAAACTCTGTCCTTGCCCAGCTCTTCTCCCCAGTCCAAGTCCCTTTCTGATTTCAACTCCTGAGACAAATAAAATAGGAGATTCTGGAGCATTATGTAAAGACACTGACATCAGCATCATCATCATCATCATCATCATCATCATCATCATCATCATTATTACCCGACTGGCATTCCTGGGGTAAGGGTTCTACCTGAAATCTCCATGACCAGAGGCTCATGGACTCAATGTGAACACAGAGGGGCCCTGTTTGGCCCACACAGGCTTTGTTATTTAATTTCAATTAATTAGTTATTCAATATTTTAAAATGTCAAGTTTCACATCAACACTCAGCTTTTGCCCTTTTTGGAGGGTGGGGAGAGAGCATAAAGCAAAGGCCCTGGCAGGTGTGGCTGCGCAGTGACAGCGACAGCCTGTGACGGCGTCGGCCGTGGCTTGGATTCCCAGTCAAGGCCATGTACCTGGGCTGTGGGATTGCTCAGCGGCATAGAGGGGTGTGTGCTGTAGGCATCCAGTAGATGTGTCTCTCGCATCACGGTTTCTCTTTCTTCCCCTCCCTCCCTCCCTTTCACTCTCTCTGAAGGTCAGTGGAAAAATTATCCTGAGATGAGGATTATTTTTTTTTTAAAAAGCAGAAAATAAAGGATGACCCGGCAGCACGGGCCTGCCTCCCAGCTGACAGCCTTCAGAGGGTGTGTATTCTCCACGAGGGCCTGGCCTACTGCTGACACTCCTTCCCCACCTGCTGGACCTGCCTGGCCCCGCAGGCACCTGATTTGTCACCCCCAATGTGTATTAAAACAAGGCTGTGTGAAGGAAGGCTTCCTGTGCTCACACCTCTGGGTGGACACAAAACCTGGATTTGAATCCTGACTGGGCCACTACACTCAGGATTGACCTGAACAACTTATTTACTCGGAGCCTCTTTCCTCATCTTTTTGGAAAAAAAGATAATAGCGCCGTCAATTCTCACAATTCGCAGGATAATGTCCTATGAAGCCACTGCAAGCACTGATTCAGTGTAACTGCAACTGTCCCAACAGTTCCTGGGAGTCTCTGGCCACATTTTTGTCAACCAATCCAGACCTAAAGGCGCTTTGGTTAACATGTCACAGCCAACAGCACCATACCTCAGGCCTGAGGTCCCTCATGTGCCTCTCGGGTATTTTCCCCGAGGCCCAGTGCAGCTTGCACTTGGGACACTAGACAGCACGGCAGCACTCCATTCGGGGGCCATTTCACACTGCGACATCGCCACCGAAAAGCACGAAAATAGAACTCCGTGGCCCTCAATGGACCGCGAAAGGGACGCTCATTTGCAGTGTGAGAGCTGAACCAGGCAGGGGTCAGAGGCCTGTTCAACCGCAGCTGCAAATGTGCACATCAGGAGACTCCCATGTCTAGCCCTCTGGACAGTCCGCTGAAAGTCCACGGGGACCGATGTGGTGCGACCATGCATGTCAGCGAGGAGGTGAATTCACCAACAGGGAACGCGGGAATGACAGGGAGCGAGCACATGTCCTTCCCGGGATCGCAGGTGTGAGAGGATGAAGGTGCCCGTGCACAGTCATCACCATCCTCGTGTGGGAGGGGCGGCCCTCCAACCCTGGACCACGCTCCATCCCAGCTGTAACTAGTCCTTCCATCCCAGCCACCAGCTGGAGGCCCCTCCCTTTGTGACCATCAGCTGTGACCGTGACGGGGGGCGGGAGGGTTTGAAGAGTGGGCCTCACTGGAGCAGAGCTCAGCGCGTGCTGAGTGAGGAGGTGTGAATGAAACCCGGCAGATGCCGCTGCAGGGGCGGAGGCGGTTACCTGGCTAACTCCTGCCGCAGCCTCTCGTTTTCCCTGGTGACCCGGGCCTTGGCCTCCTGCTCCTGCAGCAGGGCCTCCTGGACTTCAGTCAGCTGCTTCTGCTGCTCCCGCAGCTCCTCCAGCTGCTTCTCCTCGGCCCCCTGCTGGTTTTCATGGAAAAGGTGAGGATGCCTCCCTGGATGCAGGCCCCGGGGAGCCACACACTCCACATCCCTGCACCCCACACGCAGTGAGGGGCCAAGAGCAGGGCAAGTGCAGACCCCAAAAGAGCAGGGACCCTCGGGCCAGGCAGCACCCAGCCGTGCTGAGTGCAGTTCTCCTAGCACTTAAGGGACTGTGCTGGGTCGGCCCACGGCATGAACGGACCATCACATGGGGCTACATGAGTCCTGCGCCTTCTCCACACATGGGACCTTTAGGGGCAAATGACGCCGGCTCTCTGGACCAGCTCCTTGGCTGCCCCCTTTGACCACAATTAAAACCATATTTCTTTAAAGTACATAGAACATCAGTAAGGATGCAAAATACCTGAACAACACTAGCAACTAATTTACCCTGATATTTACCAGAACAACCATCCACCCTGCACAGCCAGCAGCACCTCCCTTCTCGTCCCCCCAGTCCTGTCAATCAACAACTAGATGGCCAGTGTCCCTGGGAGGCAATACCTGACCCGGGGCCCTGCCGTGGCTGAGAATTGCTGGTCTGAGCTGCAGCTGAGCAAGGAATCACTGCTCAAGGACCAGGACACGGCTGTGATCCTGGACACTCCCTCTAGCAGGCAGGGGCACCAGAGGGGCTGCGCTCTGGAGGGCCTACCTGCTTGGCCCTGTACAGCCTCAGGGTGTCTATGAGTTTCAACAGCTGTCCTTTGAGGGCGCTCAGGTGCTGCCTGGTGGGCTTCTCATTCCGTAGTTGGATCCCCAACTCTTCCACCTGCAGAGCCAAAGACCCAGCCCGTGCCACAGTCAAGTGACAACGTGAACTTGGCTTTGAGGCTAACCGCAAACCGGACCCCCACGGCACACGCGGCCACCGGCTTGCCCGTATGTTCCGGACACCACCCCCTGTTACCTGCTCCCGGAGCTGCTGGATCTCCTTCTGCAGCTCCGTGCATGTGACGCTCCTCTCCTGCAGGGCCAGGGAGTCGCCCTGCAGTTCCCGGACTGCGCCCTGGAGGGTCTCGTGATTTTCCTCCAATGCCAGGATCTGGCTGGAGGCTGAAGAGCAAAGTGGAGTCAGAGCCCAGATTCCAGGACCTCCGCTTCCCCTCTCTGTCTCCGCCCCGAGACGGTCATCCCTCCGAGAGGGCCATCCCCCTGAAGCCTAGGTTTGAAGACCGGGGACGGTCAGCTGGATGGCCTGTGTTGTTCACAGGGTGCTGTCGCTGTCGGTTGTGGCCCCTCTGCTGGCTCATCTGGGCTCCATTGGGGAGCCACCCAGAGCTTAAGAAGAAAGCAGGTGACCGTGGACAGGCCAATACAAAAGTTCAACGGTGGAACTGCTGGAACCACTTTTTGCCCAGTTCTAACGTGACTGTCAAGTCAAGGATTTCAGACACTTACAGAGACCGCAAAGACATGGCATGGTTTCTCTCCCAACCCTCAGAGTGGGGGATGTTGGGGGGCTCAGCTGGGAGTGTGGGGGTGCACGAAAATTGACCGTATGTCTGCGGGGGGTGGAGCCTCTGGAGCGCGAGTGCCCAGTACTTGCCACCCCTGGGTAAGGCCCTTCGGGAGGAGGTGTCACTGAGCAGCCCCTGCCCCGGGAGACAGAGAGCAGACTGCACCCATCTGTCTGATGATGACATGAACGGAGGAAATCAGCCCAGGCTGCTGTTATAATGCAGGTGAGTGACCGCTGGGGAAGGCTCCTGCCATCCAGAGCTTTCAATCCCCCACGGACAGATCTAAGTCAGCCTCTGGGGGTCAGCGTGCTGTCCTCTGAAGGCTCCTGGGACTGTTCACATGGGAGCTGGGAAAACTGGCAGCACTTACTTTGTAGTTCATGTCCTGACTTCAAGGCTGCCAGACCCTCCATGTTCTCCTTGGGGAGAATGGCCATGAACAGTTCCAAATGGCCCTTGAATAAAACCCTCTGGACTTGGGCTGAGGATGGCTGGCCCAGGAGATTCAGAGCCGAGGGCTCAGCTCCCTGGCTGAGGGAGAAGCTGCAGCCGGGCTGGCTCCCAGCACCAGGGGCTGCTGCCTACCTTCTGACAGCTGCCCCAGCTCCAAGCTCCGGGGGTCGGGGTGGTCCATCTTGTGGCCCTGTTCAGCCCCGAGGGCCATGTTGTCCCCCAGCAGCTCTTCAAGGAACTGCTGGGGGATGTGTCCAGGCTCCTAGTGCAGGAAGAGGGGTGGGGTGAGGATGCACACCAGGGCACCCTCTGGGTAGGCCCTGCCCCGGGCAGCTGCCCTCATTCCCCAGGATGCAGGGCCTCCATGCACCTGCTCACTTCCTAAGGCACAGCTGCACAGAAGTGACTCCAACACAGGGCCCAGCTGGGACACCTACAGCCACTGAGACATGCTGACCCAGTGGTAGGTGATGAAGACGCCCGAGGTCAGTGATGTGTGAACAAAGTGACGCACAGCACAGGGCTGTAAAGCAAGTGATAGGAGGACGGGCAGCTCTGAGGCCCTTAGCTGGCTTAACATGTCTTGGAAAGGCCATGGGGACCCCAAATCACAGCTCAACCCACATCCTAGATGCCAGCAGAGACCCTTTTTGCCACATCACCCACCTACATCCATCCTTTCAGAAAAGCAACACAGCAGCCAGGCCTTATCTGTTTTGTTTTATTTTTTAAAATATCTATACTAATAAAAGGGTAATATGCTAATTAGACCACATGTCTTCTGGACGTCCTTCTGGATAAAGCCAAGGTGGTGGGGACCAAAGCAGAGGTGTTAGGGGCTATCAGGCCGGCAGGGAAGAGAAGGTAGGGGTGATCAAACCAGCAGCAGGGGAGAGCAGTAAGGGAGCGATCAGGTGGGTAGGGGAGCAGTAAGGGTGCGATCAGGCTGGCAGAGGAGCAGTTAAGTGGCGGTCAGGCAGGCAGCCAGGGGAGCAGTATGAGGCAGCAGTCCTGGATTGCGAGAGGGATGGCTGACTGCCGGTTTAGGCCTGATCCCTGCAGGATTGGGCCTAAACCGACAGTTGGACATCCACCAAGGAGTCCCAGATTGGAGAGGGTGCAGGAGGCCAGCCTGAGGGGCCCCCGTCCGGGAGAATGAATTTCATGCACCGGACCTCTAATATATTTCTTTTAAATATAATTTTATTGATCTCAGAGAGGAAAGGAGAGGAAGAGATAGACACATCAAGGATGAGAGAGAATCACTGATCGCCTGCCTCCCACAGGCCACCCCTCGGCATGGAGCCGCAACCTGGGCATCACCCCGACAGGCAGGCCCTGTCTGTTTTGAGGGCCTTCTGTGGTGCCCACTTAAGCCGCTGAACTTAGCAAATGCCTCTTCGCTGGCAGCAGTCCCTGTGTCCGCAGCAGCATCAACCAGGAGCAGAAAATCAGGGAAGCGCACCACATACACCTAAAACTGCCCCATCTCCGGTACACAGGATGCGAGAGTGCCTGACGTGTACAGCCTCGTCTGGTTGGACGAGTGCACCTGCTGATCGGTATGGGACTTCCCTGAGCCCGTTTCCTTAACAAGGAAGGGGTGGGGCTAAGAGCTATCCCGGGTTTGAGGGCTGAGCCTAGGCCTTTCAATTCCACAGTCACTCCACTCATCTGGGTGCTGGAAATAAATGGCTACTCAGGCGAGTTTTTGTTAGATACACAGTTCCCCTCTGAACAGTTCACACATGTCCTCTTGGAAAACCAACAGCTCTGGACAGTTTCCCGGAAATGAGGGCTGAAACACAACAAACAGTACTATGGGCCTCCGGGTGTCAGGCACCTGCTGGGTGTGCAAAGCCAAGGCTGGTCCCTCACAGGCCCCTCACGGGAGGAGTCCTGGGGCCTATTCCTGTCCCAGGGCCCAGCACACACGGGGAACCGTTCAGCCCTTTCCCTCGTCCCTGCTCCCGCCCAGAATCCCCCCTGGACCCACTGGGTGTCCTCGGGGCTGAGTCTCCCCCACGGCCGTCAGGTGGGGACACGCATACACGGGATGTGTCCATTGCTCTCCGAGGGCAGTTTTCCAAGCCCGGCCCCACGCACGGTTCTAACAACTGGGAGGGGGCGGTAGCTCCTGCTTTTCCATCTCCTGTTCATTTTACCCCCACGATCCAGAACCCAAGTTTCTTGGTAGAAGGGAAGCCGTGGTCCTACTGCCAGTGGACGCGGTTCTGCTCAGTGCCTGGCAGCGGGAAGGGTTTGCTCACAGACTCTGGAGTCACCTGGGCACCGTCTCTGCCCATCCCCAGCCCTGCGCTAGGTGCCCTCTGTCCTTGCACATTCAGTCTTCACAGAGCCCGGAGGGGGAGGCAGGGAGGGTCCCTTCTGACACAGGAAGAGGCTCTGCACTCACCGACTCTATGTTCACCAGCTCTTCTCACACCGAGTATTCACACCGACTCTCCACAAACTGACAGTTCACACACCGACTCCGCACCCAGCTACTCCGCACCCTCCGACTCCGCACACACTGACTCCACGCCCACCCACTCCACGTCTACCCACTCCACGCCCACCTACTCCACAACCACCGACTCTGCACCTAACATTCCACTGTCTCCATGCCCCCCGCCTATCCAATCGGCTCTAGGCCCCGCATTCTAAACGGCTCTGCCTGTGGCTCACGCCCCATGCTAACTGCTTTGGAATACTCAAAAATTATGACACTCTCCCTACAAAACTTAAGATCTAGCTGGGCACATAAAATATAAAGAAACATAAAGGTTATATTTATAGATCCTATATCATTATAAATGGAAACTAACCACTTCATTCTAATATGTCTACCCACGTTTTGAAAAATTACTTTTTTCCCATCAGCCAAATTACAAAGATTTGACCCATTCCTTTAAGGGAACAACACATTCATTTTATTTTGTGAAGTCTTACCTAGAGAGCTCAGCTCGGGAATTCTTCTCCCCATCGACTGTGAAGAGTTCATACATTAGAACCCCTGATATCCACCAGTCAACTGCCTAAAAAACAATTTGACAGACCACTAACCAATGTGTAATTTATAAGAAAAATGAACAAAGTAATGCTGTACATTTGGAAAATATTTATTAAAAAATATATCTTTATTGAGTTCAGAGGTGAAAGGAGAGGGGGAGAGAGAGAAAAACCTCCATGAAGAGAGAAGCAGTGAACTACTGCCTCCTGCACGCCCCATAATGGGGATCGAGCCCCCAACCCGGGCATGTGCCCTGACTGTGTATGGATCGGTGATCTTCTGGTTCATAGTTTGACGCTCAATCACTGAGCCATGCTGGCCAGACTAGAAAATATTTTAACAATAGGATTTTGTACATAGCTTTCTGTGCAAGTAGTACTAAATCAGCCCATGCAAGAAAGACATTTAGAGAACAAATATACAGGTATATTCAGAACAGAATTTAAACATTTAGGCTGCCAGTCAATGAGCTAAATGTGTTTTAATTATTTCTAAACTAGTAATGGTTTTACTTGGGTTAATTAAAAAACTCGCTCTTAATTTAAGATAAATTTAAATTGTTTTATGTAGATGAAATCTTTGGAATTATGATGGGGGGGGGGGGAAGTACCGATTATCATTTATATTAGTGATTCAGCTCCAATAACTGTTATAAACTTACTGAACGTGAAACCGGACAACCAATGGGTCCAGGCTGCTGGTCACTACTTGTGCCAATGAAGCAGAGACAGGGTTGACTCATATATGAGCATTTATTCCATTAATGCAGCAGAATGGGAGAACAGCAGGTCACCCACAAACGTCTGTTGTACCCGCCTCCCCTTCCCCCCCCCCCCCCCCAATAATCCAGCTGCTTATCTTGGGTAGAAGGACAAAGATCCCACGGGAAAGTAGAAATTTCATGGAGGTAATTGGCAGAGGGTGGGTGGCTCAGGGACCAGATTACAGGTAACGAGGTTGCTAATCTAGACCTTTCTCAGAAAGAAGGGTGGTCTGCATTCCCTAATTAGCGCCCAAGTCCCAGGGCTTACAACTCTCCGCCAGATTAGAACGTGCTTTCTCTAATCAGAACAGAACAATCACGGTTAACAGAGCACCATTAATATTCCTTATAATTATAGCTCATCCCCAATATTTTACTCCTGCCTCTAACATGAACAAAAATGAAAATAAATCCCACCTAGAGGGGTTACTTTTTCATAACTACCTCAATCCATTCCTCGTGTAGAATCTATTGCATAAATCTCACAGCCTTCATTTGTGGAATGCATGATGTGATTTAAATTAATGTCCAACAAAATGAGATCTAACCTGGAAACAAATTTGTAGATGTTGTGACCTGAACTGAGAACACAGCAAATAACATATAATTGAAAGAATCTTGATATATTAAAAATTATTTTTCTTATCATTATGCAAATCAAGATTTCAAGAACAGTTGAATTGATGAGCTTACGCCAATGAGATAGTAACTGGATGATAAGAATTTAAACTCTGTGCTCCCAATTTTTAGGGCCAACATTTTAGAGAAATGATGCAAAATTATGAACTTATAGCTATTTTAAGGAAAATACGTAACAGCGACACAGAAAACAGGATGAGGCCCACTGAAACCACAAAGGAGTGAGTGCCAGCCTGGCACAGTGATGAGCGCGTTGCACACACTGCATCTCATTCAATCAACTCAAAGTCATCAAGGTGTTACATGAACTCCCATTGACTGAGCTGTAGGTTGGACCTCGAATATGCACAAATCTTAGGAGTCATATAAGGTTTTCTTTGCTCAATTTGGTCCCATGACCTGGCCGGTGTGGCTCGGTTTGTTGGAGCATCGTCTCTACACGGAAAGGCTGTGGGTTCAATTCAGGTCAGGGCACATACCTAGGCTGGGCGTTCACTCCCCGATGAGTGTGTGTATGAGAGGCAACCAATTGATGTTTTTCTCCCACATCAATGATTTTCTCTCTCTCTCAAATCAGTAAGCATATCCTCGGGATAGGATTTAAAGAAAAAATGGGTCCATTAGATCTTAGAAGGTAATTTTCAAATTTTCAGTTATATATTCTTACCAAATTCCCCTATAGTTTCAAAGAATATCTTAAAGGAAGTAAACCAGCAATACCATTCTTTTATTTATACAAGCATTTTTACCACCACCTGAGCCTGGTCGGCCTGGCCCAGTGGTTGAGTGTCGAAGTATGAACCAGGCAGTCATGGTTCAATTCCAGGTCAGGACACATGCCCTGGGTGTGGCCCCCATCCCTAGGATGGGGCGTGCAGGAGGCAGTGAATCAATGATTCTCACCATGGATGTTTCTCCTTCTCCGTCTCCCTTTATCTCTGAACCCAATATATATAAATTCCCTTAAAAAATTTTTTTAAGGAAGGACAGAGGACTTCCCTGACTGGAAAGGGCAGTGGGTCTCTGCTGTGGCCCCACGTAAAAGTACCTGGGGGGGGGGGTGACATAGGCAAGCCCCTCTCCTGCTAGGCTAACACCTCTGGTCCTGGTGGGGCCTCTTCCAACGGGGTCAGAAGGCTCTATGGTGATTCTGCTGCAGCTGAGTCCAGCCCCTGAGGCTAAGTGTGGGGGATGCTTATCTCACAGGGACCCCCCTGTACATGGGCCACTCAAAGGGTCTCACCACAGAAACGCAGCTGCCATTCGATCCCTCCAAATGATTGCTGAGCAGGCCGGGCACCTGACCCACACCTCCTACTACCGCCCACACTTCCACGGTGGGGCCACGTCCACAGGGAACTCGAAGCAGTTAGGAGTCACAGTGACTCACCTCCGCTCTTAGCAATTTCCTCGGTTTCTCTACAGGCTCAGGCTCACAGCCCGCAATCCTGTGCATGTCATTGGTCTTCAGTACTAACAGTGTTTCCAGAATACAGCGAATCTTAAAAATATAAACTAAAGAAGGAGAGAGCCATCATTTCAAACTGTCATCACTTCAACATGGGAAGAAACAAACCAACTCTGCATGTGGCCATCACTGCTGATAAAGCCGATGGTCTCAGGCAGACCATCCCCACTCCAGCCGCTGCAGCCTTTAACATGAACCCGGCACCAGATCTACACCAGACCCCCGCCCGGGCCGTGACCACTACCCATAGAGCTCTCCTTCCCTCTCCTGCTCCCCTCCATCCACTGACCCCCCCCGGCCCCTGTGCTCCTCCCTCCTGGCCCTGTGCTCTGTGTCACCCATCCTCTCCACCACGTTGGTCATTGCTTCCCCACTACTGGCCTGTTCACTTTTTTAACTTTTAAACTGGAAATAATGTCACTGAGAGAAAAGTTGCAAGAACAGTCCAGAGACCTCCCAGATACCGCTGTCTGAGACGTCCCCAAGTATTCACTGTTTAGTCATGTAATTCACATAGCATCACACTCGCCCATTCACAGTGTACACCGAGTATATTAAGGGTTGCGCATCCTCAGAGGGCTCAGACCACAGCACCTCCCAGTGAGCATTTCTGGGTTTCAGGATGACCCCGTCCTCCCTTTTGAGCCTGTGTCTCCTGCATGTACTGCTGTCCACTAAAGGCACAAGCTGAGAACATGGGCTGACCCCCGCCTTCCCTCCCACCCATTCCCTGCCTGGTCAGTTCCAACTCCCTCACCCACACCCACACCCCTGCAACTGAGCTAATCCTCCCACCACCATCTCTGACCCCTGAAGGTGGGTCTCCCTCTCTGACCACTTGTCTTCTACGTTGTAGCCAAGGTGACCATTACCACGAAGCCTTCCCAGGCCATTTTCCCACTCAGAATCCTTCAGGTGCCTCCAGAATCAAAGCCCAAGTCCTTGCAACGGCCTCTGCCCTGCTCCCCTGTGGGCCTCACACGAACCCTCTTCCTGCTCCTCACACACCCCTAGGGGCTTCCTCGTCCTCCCCTATCTCTGATCTGCAGAAAAGGAAACGAGGAAGGAGGTCTGCTCAGCCCTGTGTTCTAGAAGGGGAAACTGAGGCTTGGACTACTCAGGTCACATTGCTGTCCAGGGGCTGACACCTGAGCCCTGAGCCACACGGCCTTCCCCAGTGAAGATTTTTTGCACGGCCTTCCCCAGTATAGATTTTTTGAATAGATGTGTGTTAAATAAATCGATTCTTAAACTCAAAAAATACCTGCATTCTTAGTAAAAGAACAAGGTTTGTTCACATATTAACGATAAAAACATCTTAACCACTGGAGCCGACAATCACAGATTGCTGGGACATGAAACAGAACATTTACCCACTTATTTTTACATGCTGGTCAGCTTCTGAGCACTTAGCACTTAGGAGGCAGGTCGAGGGACCCTCACCCCCTGTCTGGTCCTGGAACGTGCTGCCCGCCCCGCTGGCTTTGGCCCTGGTCTCCGTGATCACTGCCAGGGACATAGCATCGCATTTCTCAATGAAAATCCCCATTTCTCAGCCTTAACAGGATCAGTTCCTTACCTTTCTCTGTGAAAGTTCCAGCTCGTTTTCTCAAAATGTTGAATATGCGGAGAGACTGTACCACGTGGGAGTCATACAAAAGGGCCAAGATAGTGAACAGATTGCCACCTTCCTTGCCCTCGTTTCCCTTTCTGTAGGCATCGTCAAAGTTCCTCACCGTGGCCTCCAGAAAGGGAGCCCCGACCTGCACTAAGAAAACAGGCCAGACCTTAAGTCGGGAACTAACATGGCGGCATAGGTAAACGCCTGTACTAGTACGTACTGCCTGCCACAACCACATCAAAATTACAACTAAAATACAGAACAACTATCATCCAGAACCACGGGAAAGCTGGCTGAGTGGAAGTACTCCAACTGGAGAGGTCAAGAAGAAAGCACATTGAGACTGGTAGCAGGTTCAAAGGCATGGAATGGGCTGGCTGGGCACCCGGGTGTGTCGCTTTTTTAATCGGGAGGGAGATCGCCCCTTTGGAGGTCGCCTGGAGGAGTAAGGAGCCCCAGCCCCACACCAGACCCCAGCCCAGGGTCCCATAGCTGGGGAAAGAAGTCCATACGGGCCAGGCCATAAGAACTAGGACTGTAAAAACCAGTGCGGAGAGGGGCTGAGTGACACACAGGCTGCTGGAGACCCAGCTGCTCCTCTTAAAAGGCCAGCACCACAACTGAATTTACAAGCTCCCACTTGCTCTGAGCTCCAGTGCCTCACAAGGCTCTGGGGGACCCAGACAAATACAGGGAGAAACAGGACTGTCTGGCATCGGGGCAAGGTGGGGGCGGGTTTCTTCCAGATGGAGGTGCTAGAAGTGGTCATTATTCCTGTGCTGGAACCTCCCTGGTGCAGGGTTGACTGGCAGCCATTTCTGTTTGTTCTACCCTGAAGATTCCCAGAGACCTCTCCCCACCCAATTTACAACCCTCTCAAGCTGTGCGCAGCGGCTTTTATATATGAATGGCCTGTCCTTGTTCAGCCTAAAACTTGTCAAACAAGCTGCAGCTGGAACAGGAAACCCCAAAGCTTTCAATAAAAGTCCCAAGGCTGGCACCAGCACCAGCCTGCCTTGCTTCCCAGCTGGGCCTCGTCTGGGCACTTCTAAACCTGATACGAAGAGGAGGAATCTGCAGATCTCTCTGTAGCTCCTGCTGGGTGGCCTCAGGCAGTGGCTGACTTTACACTCCATGGAGACCCAGGAGCCAGTGTACCCAGTGGTCAGTGTGAGACCATACCAGATTCCAACCCTTCACATCCATACGTGACACACGCAAGGGGCAGACTCTGAGCACCAAAGCCGCACTGAAACAAGTCCTGCCCCGTAAGGGTGTCTCCTGCAAAGCGGGTCTTCCACTGTAGACACAGCTAGTCTGCACAGCCAATTGGCCTGGAAGGCAATTCCTCCCAGTGATACCAACACCAATCAAGGCTTAACTACAACAACGCAGTGCACACAGCTCGCAAAGGGGGGCACCAAGAGTGTCCATCTCAGATGATTATGTCCATCTCAGGCTGAGCCACTAGGCCCTATAGGACACCTACCACCAAGGCCACTCTATCAGCTCAAGGAGACTTAGCAGCTACCCAATACACAGAAGCAAACACAGGGTAGCAGCCAAAATGCAGAGACAAAGAGCCATGTCACAAATGAAAGAAATGGAGGAAAGCAAAACACTGGACACAGAGTTCAAACCACAGTTATAAGGTTATTCAGGAACTGATGGCCCAGAAAGAAACTCACTATAGACTGACTCATGTGCCTCTCAGCATAACCATTATTGCTTGTCTCATTTTCGATGCCTATAAGTGTATTCCTAGTATCACATGAGCTCACTCATCTAGGGGAAAAGATGAACAACATAGACTGAAGAACAAGAACAGCACCGATCAAACTGTCAGACCTCAGAGGGAAGGTAAGGGAGGGTGGGGATAAAGGAGATAGATCAACCAAAGGGCTTGTGTGCTTGATATGAGCCTAACCAGTGATCATGGACAACAGGGGGGTGGGGACTTGCGTGTGGAGGGGTTTGGGATGGGAATGGAGGAGGGGGAGTTTGAGGACAAATATGTGATACCTTAATCAATAAAGTAAAAAAAAAAAAATAATAATAATAATAATAAAAAGAATGTAAAAAATTAAAAAAAAAAGATTATTCAAGAATCTTTTAGAAACCTCTGAGGAACTTATTGAGACCTTTAAAGATCTTAGTGAGAATGCCAAAAAGCAAAAATAAAAAAATGGAAAAGGACCAGTCAGAAATTATGTATACACGGACTAAAATTAAAAAAAAATATATGGATATTCAACAGTAGACTAGAGGATCCCAAGAATCAAGTCAAAGATCTGAAATACGAGGAAGCAAAAAACACCCAACAGGAAAAGCAAAAAGCAAAAAGAATCCAAAAATATAATGATAGTGTAAGGAGTCTCTGGGACAACCTCAAGCATACCAATATCCGAATTATGAGGGTGCCAGAAGAAGAGAGAGAGCAAGATATTGAAAACCTATTTGAAGAAATAATGACAGAAAACTTCCCCTACTTAGTGAAAGAAATTGACTTACAAGTCCAGGAAGCACAGAGTCCCAAGCAAGAGGAACCCAAAGAGGACCACACCAAGACACATCATAATTAAAATGCCAAGGGCAAAAGACAAAGAGAGAATCTTTTTTAATTTCATAAATCTTTATTGTTCAGATTATTACAATTGTTCCCCTTTCTCCCCCCCATAGCTCCCCTCCACCCGGTTCCCACCCCATCCTCTGCCCTTTCCTCCTCCCCACTGTCCTCATCCATAAGTGTATGGATTTTGTCCAGTCACTTCCCACACCCCCTGAGAATTGTCAGTCCACTCCCTTTCTATGCCCCTGATTCTATTATATTCACCAGTTTATTCTGTTCATCAGATTTTTTATTCACTTGATTTTTAGATTCACTTGTTGATAGACATGTATTTGTTATTCATAATTTTTCTCTTTACCTTTTTCTTCTTCTTCCTCTTATTAAAGAATACCTTTCAGCATTTCATATAATACTGGTTTGGTGGTGATGACCTCCTTTAGCATTTTCTTATCTGTGAAGCTCTTTATCTGACCTTCAATTTTGAATGATAGCTTTGCTGGGTAGAGTAATCTTGGTTGTAGGTTCTTGCTATTCATCACTTTGAATATTTCTTGCCACTCCCATCTGGCCTGCATAGTTTCTGTTGAGAAATCAGGTGACAATTGTATGGGCGCTCCCTTGTAGGTAATTAACTCTTTTTCTCTTGCTGCTTTTAATATTCTCTCTTTGTCTTTTGCTCTTGGTATTTTCATTATGATGTGTCTTGGTGTGGTCCTCTTTGCATTCCTTTTGTTTGGGGTTCTGTGCGCTTCCTGGACTTGTAAATCTATTTCTTTCACCAGGTGGGGGAAGTTTTCAGTCATTATTTCTCCAAATAGGTTTTCAGTATCTTGCTCTCGCTCTTCTTCTGGAAACCCCATAATTCTGATGTTGGTATGCTTGAAGTTGTCCCAGAGGCTCCTTACACGATCTTCAAATTTTTGGATTCTTTTTGCTTTTTGCTTTCCTGGCTGAGTGTTTTTTGCTTCTTTGTATTTCAAATCTTTGACTTGATTCTTGTGGTCCTCTAGTCTGCATTTAGTTCTCTTTATGATATGTTTTATTTCACTCAGTGTATGTTTAATTTCTAGTTGGTCCTTTTTCATATCCTCAAGGGTCTCGCTAAATTTATCGGCCTTTTCTAGGAAATTCTTGTAAAACCTTATAGTCGTGGTTTTGAATTCTATATCCAGTCATTTGCTTTTGTCCATTTCTTTCATTTGTGATCTGTTTCTTTGTCTCCACATTTTCGCTGCTTCCCTGAGCTGGTAGAGTAGCTTTGTGTGGTAGGTGTCCTATAGGGCACAGTGGCTCAGCCTCCCCAGTTACCTGACGTGGACACTCTTGGTGCACCCCTTTGTGGACTGTGTGCTCAGCCTTTTTGTAGTTAAGTCTTGATTGTTGTTGGTATCACTGGGAGGAGTTGACCTCCAGGCCAACTGGCTATGAGGATCAGCTGTGTCTATGCTGGGAGAACTTCTGTGCTGGAGACACTCTTATGAGACAAGACTTGCAAAATGCAAAAGCCTCTGGCCTCAGCCTGAATGGGGCGGAGTTTCAGGGCAGAGCAGACAGCCTTGGTTTCCCATCAGCCCTGCCCTATGAGGTCCCTGGGTCTCAGTTTCCCTCAATAATCGCTGCAAGCACCTCTGAGAGAACGCCGCCCTTGTGTTTGGCCCACTGCCAGACAGTCCAGATTCTCCTTGAATGAGTCGGGATACCCAGAAACTCGCCCGGAACTGGAGTTCAGCACAGTTGGGAGCCCCCGTCTCCCTACCGCTTTAGAAAGCCAGCCGCGCACTCAACCGCCCATGCACAGAGTCGCCCGTTCTCTCCGCGTGCGCGTCTCTGTACCTCAGACTTTTGCATCTCCTCTGAGTGTCAATGTGCTTTCCTCTTTTCTTTCAGTTGTAGAATTTCCACTCAGCAAGCTTTCCTGTGGTTCTGGATGGTGTCCGTTTTGTCTTTGAGTTGTAGTTTTGTTATTGTTGTGTGAAGCAGCAGTTTAGGTGTTTACCTATGCTGCCATCTTGGTTTCTCCCAAAGAGAGAATCTTAAAAGCAACAAGAGAAAAACAGTTAGTTACCTACAAGGGAGTATCCATATGACTGTCCGGCGATTTCTCAACAGAAACTATGCAGGCCAGAAGGGAGTGGCAAAAAATACTCAGAGTGATGAATAGCAAGAACCTACAACCAAGAATACTCTACCCAGGAAAGCTATCATTCAGAATTGAAGGCCATATAAAGAGCTTCACTGATAAGAAAAAGATGAAGGAATTCATCACCACCAAAACAGTATTATATGAAATGCTGAAGGGTATTTTTTAAGAAGAGACGAAGAAGAAGAAAAAGGTAAAGGTAAAAAATTATGAACAACAAAGTCACAACAAAGACATATCTATCAACAAGTGAATCTAAAAGTGAATAAAAAAAATCTGATGAACAGAATAAACTGGTGAATGGAACAAAATCAGTGGCATGGAAATGAAACAGACAGATGATTCTCAGAGGGAAGGGGGTGTGGGGGGATGCGGGAAGAGATTAGACAAAGGTCTTACATGCATGTATGCAGTAACTATGGACACAGACAATAAGGTGGCAAGGGCCTGCATTGTGGTGGGATCCAGGTGGACTGAAGCTATGGGGGGAATAAGAGGGATATCTGTAATAATGTTAAGAATAAAGATTATATATTGTATGTGAAAAAGAAAACAGGCCAAAAGTCATCGCAAACACCTGACAATCATGGCAGCGAGTTCCTCTCAGGGACCCTTCTTTCCAGCCAGCTGAAGTGTTTATGCTGGAAGAGTAGTACTTTTCAAATCAGCACATGAACACACACACAGTAGGATACACACGCCCAGAGGGCACACGCTTTAAGACCCGTTCTGAGTGTGCAGCATTGCTCCAGGGCCGCAGGGACTGGTGGATGCAGCACAGAGCAACCCGCCCCGGCACTGGCACCTGCCCGTAAGCACACCCTCTCGCCTTCTAAGTCAAGGTGGACTGCCTCGGCCAGCAGCCGTCTGGCTCCTTGGAGAAAGAGCACCGCACATGTCTGTCTACACTCTGCACATCCAACAGCACTCAGTCTGAAACTCACACTGAGCCCGGAGGAGACGGCGGGAGCACGGCCAGGTGGGGCATGGAGCCCTGTGGAGGGGGCAGTCGGGAAGGGACACCTGCCAAAGGCAGACCTGCGGGACCAGCAGCTGTGACCAGCCACACAGCCACTAGATGGAAAAGATCAAACTCTGAGGAACGGGAGCTGGAAGAGGAAACGGAGGGAGGGTCGTGGAGTTGGGAGCCCCCGTCTGCCTACTGCTTTAGAAAGCCCGCCGCTACCAGCCAGGTCAGACTGTCATATACACGTGTCACTGCTGAAGGGCAAACTCTAAATGCTAGAAGCCTCATGAGATGGCGCAGATGGGCAGGAGGGAACCATGACCTCACAGAGGCCAGCGCCCATAGACAGGGCATAGTCTTTATTTAATAAATAACAAATGTAACCTGTGAACTCCCTATTGGAGCCCCTTCACTAAAGATCAACCTGAAGAGCAAACCATGACCATGACATCATGTTCAAATGGAACTTAAAAAAGAGACATTAGCCCAGCGGCATGACTCAGAGGTGGAGCATCAACCAAGGAACCAGGATCTCGGGGTTCAATTCCTAGTCAGGGCACATGTTTGCAGGTTCCGTCCCCAATGTGGGGTGGGCAGGAGGCAGATGGTCCATGATTCTCTCTCATCATTGATGTCTCTGTCTCTCCCTCTCCCTTCTTCTCTTAAATCAATAGAAATAGATTTAAAAAAACAAATTAGAACGCTGTAGCCATCCAGAAAATTCATGTATAAAATACTATGGTGGAATGTTTTCAACACAGGAATGGATTGACTCAAGTACATCAAATTTCCTCGAATGTATTTGACGTCTTCAGTATAAAACATAACTTAGCAGAGCATTGAAAACGAGCCATACCATCCATGTTGCTGAAGTTATGTGAGCACACACAGTAATTCCGGCGGGACTCGCACACAGATCTGCAGAGACCTGATGTCTGATGGACAAATGAGCAGGAGCAGCTCCGTGAGGGACCGTGGGCTTGGGGCACTCTGGGTCCCACGAGGACCCTCCTGGCACCACAGACCTGGGGCTCCATGGCGCCCCTGGCGTCATTTCCGGTGTCCGTCCCGCCGTGGGGAAGGCTGAAGGGCCCAGAGGTCAATGACCTGCTGGTCCCAGGTCCAGTGGACGCCTGACCTGCAGCAGGTGGTCGGGTCCGTGGCTTTTACTTCCCGCCGGAACCGAACCCTTGGGCTGAGGAGGATCCGGGTCCGACACCGGAGGCCTTGGGCCGGGAAGGCCCTGGAGCAGCGCCCTGAGCGGGGCCCACGCGGGGCAGAGCAGGCGCCGGGCTCCATGGCCCTCTGCGGGGAGGGCGGCCTGGCCAGTGCGGAGGAGTCTTTCTCACAAACAAAACCCGACTCACAAGGCGCCCCCTCGGCCGCTGGAGCAGCAGAGCGGGGCCGATGCCTGGAGGACCCTGAGCCTGAGCGGGGAGGTCCTCAGCCAGCGCCCCAGGGCCCCCCCCCCCCCCCCCCCCCAGGTCGCCTGCACGGCTCCTCCCCGCGGGATCAGCCGCCTCAGGGCACCGCCCGCCGCCCCCAGGCCCATGTCCGCCTCGAGGCTGCCCTTGTCCGGTGCTGCCTGAGGCCCCGCAGGTCACACAGTCCTGGCCCCTGGAGGCTGCTGTCTCTGGGTGCCTCCAGCTGACTTCCGGGAGGGGCGGGACTTCCGGGCAGAGCATGGTGGGCAATCACTATGAGAGGTCCGTGGGCGCCCCCTCCTGGTGGGAGGCGGCAGCACAGGGAGCTGCTCAGCCACAATGTGTCTCCTGTCAGAACACTGTGCAAGGAGTAGGGGTGATGCAGAGATGGGCTCCCCCTTCCTACAGGAAAGCCCTGCAGATCCTGGCTCAGAGGCCTCTTCCCGCCCTGCACGCCTTGCAGGGAAGGGCCGCGCTGGTCGCAGGGCGTGCATCTTGTCACACGTGGGCGCATGGACAGGGGGAGAACAGGCCCATAGGGAAATGTGCCTTGTGCCTGGGCGTGCATTTGCCAGCATTTACGGGAAATTGCTACTCCGCTTGCTGTTCTGAGACCGGTGTTTCCACTCAGCCCCGGGCCTCAGTGTCTCCGTGTGCCCGGTGGTACCTCTTCTGGGCT
>JAJQQW010000008.1:2414317-2432400 GCA_025583905.1 Ia io
CCTTTAAATAAGCAAAGTGCACATTAAAACCATTTTGACCCCACAAAATTCACTAAAAATTGAAGCATTAAACAGAAAAAACAGTTAAACAGAAAGTGAAAGGGGGGTTCTGGGGTTAACAAAGATGCACAAAGCTTTTGAAACATGTGGGGAAGCCCCATAAGTAAAGAAAAGGGCCCCAATTTAAAAGATCGGGCAAGAAACCGGGAAGAAATTTCAACCCCAATAAAAATAAATATAACAAATTGTGAAAGAACACGTGGGAAAGCCCATCAAAATGTAAGCCCAAACAGAAAAGAAATTATTTTAGACACTCCCAAAAACCCTTGAAAACAGAAATTTGGCACTTTAAAACCGGTTTTTTAAAACCAAATAAATTCCCCCAAAAAAGTACATTAAATTTAAAACTTATTTTGGGGAGACAAGGGAAATATTTCCCCTTTCTCCACTTCAGAAGCAGGGGAAAGGTTTTCACAATGAAAGGGAAAGGCCCCGAAAACCTGCAACAGAAAGCCGGGTTTTTAAAAATTTTGTAAGCAAGACTGGGAAAAAAGGGCAAAATAGAAATAAATTTTGAAGAAAAATAGCGAGAGAGCCCAAGGGGAAAGAAACACCCAAATGTTTGGATATAGAAAGGAAATTTTTCATAAAATTTCCCTAGAATAGAGAAAATGGGCCACTTTTAAAGCAGCTTTAGTACCCGGGGGAAAAATTCACAAACAAAGAAGCAATATATTGTAAAACAGATGAAGGAAACCTGTATATAGTTTCCCAAGTTCAGAGAAGATTAAAGGTTTTTACTGTGGTAAATCCCAAAAAGAAGAAAAGGGCCCAAATTTATAGGTCACTCCCAAGAAAGAATAGTAATGAGAGCAAAAATAGGAATAGAACAGAATTGTGAGAATACAAGGGAAAAGATACAAAATATAAGTCCCGTTTAAAAAGGGGGTTTGTACACCCCCAGAAAAACCCCTTTAAATAGAGCAAAGGCACTTTTAAAACCCACCTTTAAACACCACGGGAAATTCACTAAATTTGAAGAAATTAAAAGAAAAAAAAGTGACAGAAATTTTAAATTTTAATTCTCCAGTTAACAGAAAAGCACAAACTTTTGTACATGTGGGGAAGCCCCCATAATAAGCAAAGGGCCCCAATTAAAAGACTCGGCAAGAAACCATTAAAATCAAACCCCTTTAATAATAAAATATAAAAAGTTTTTTGAAGAACACGGGGGAAAAGACATAAAAATGTAAGCCCTACAGATAAAAAGAAATTTTTAAGGACACTCCCAAAAACCCTTGAAATACAGCAAGTGAAACATTAAACCGGCCCTTAAAACCACTAAAATTCACTGAAAATTTGAAATTAAACGGGTAAAACTATTTGGGGAAGACAAGTTTTAATTGCTTCTTCTACAAGCAGTGGAAAGAAAGGTTTTTCTACGTTTAAAGGTAAGTCCGGTCCTGCAACAGAAACCCGGGTTTTAAACTTTAAAAAAGCAAACTAGGAATAAAGAAAAAATTTAAAATAAATTTTAAGAAATAGCTAGAGATAAAGGGAAAGTACATCACAATTTTTGGATATAGTAAGGAAATTTTTCCATACAATGTGGGCCATCCTAGAATAGAGCAAATAGCACATTAAAGCAGCTTTTGAGTACCGGACTAGAATTCCTACAAAAGTAGCGAAAATACTGTAAAACAGATGAGAGGCAACTGTATATAGCTTCCCAAGTTCAGAGAAGAGAGTAAAAGTAGTTTTACGTACAAGTGGTAAAGTCTCATATGTAGAAGCAAAGGCCAATTATAGTCACTGCAAGAAAAGTAGTAATGCAACAAATAATATTGAATGAGAACAGAATTGTGAGAAACAAGAGAAAAGAGTACAAAATATAAGTCTACGTGTACAAAGGTCTTTGACACACGCAGCAAACCTATTAAAATGAGAGGCAAAGTGCAACATAGGAACAGCCATTGACACCACAGTGGAATTCACTGAATTGGTAGCATTAAACAGTAAAAGAGTCCGACAGACAAGTTTTGTAGCTTCTCCATTTTAACAGAAGCAATTCACAAAGCTCTTTGTACATGTGGGGAAGTCTCCATAAGTAGAGCAGAAGGCCAATTATATGACTCGGCAAGAAACCATAGGAAATCACAGCATTAATCATGAATATAACAAATGTGACAGAACACTGGAAAGACATCAAAATGAAGTCTATACAGTATAGAAAGTATGTTAGACACTGCAGAAATCCTTGAAATACAGCAAGTTCACATTAAAGCAGTCTTTAAAACCACTATAAATTCACGCGAAAAGTAGCAATAAACTGTAAAACTCACATTGGAAGACAAGTGTATAAATGCTTCTCTACTTAAGACAGCTGATGTAGAAAGGTGCTTTCAACGATGTAGTAAGTACGGTAACCTGCAACAGAAAGGCCAGTTGTAAACATTTGAAAGCAAGAACTAGAAATAAAGGCAAAATATCATGATTGAAGACAATAGCTAGAGAGTCATATGGAAAGTAAATCACAATTTAGATATACAGGTAAGGAAAGTGTTTCATACAATGCGGGCAATCCTAGAAGAGAGCAAATAGCCCATTTTTAAACACTTTTTTAAACTAAAATTCAATAGAAAGTAGCAATCAACTGTAAAACAAAGGGGAAGAAAAAAGTTGGGATTTAGCATCCAAGTTTTAGAGAAAGAGGGATAAAATGTTTGCTACAAGGGGAAAGTCTCATAATTTTGAGCAGAAGGCCCCAAATTTAGGTCCCCTGCAAGAAATAAGTTTAAAGCAGAGGAAAAAAAGTGAAAGAACAAATTGTGGGGGGAATACAAGTGGAAAAGACAACAAAATTTAAGGGTTTTCAGTAAAAGAAAGGTCCTTTTTACACTGCAGAAAAAACCCCTTTTAAAAAGAGCAAAGTTTCACATGAACCAGTCTTTGAAACCATTTGGGAACACTGAAATGTAGCAAATTTAAACAGTAAAAAAAGTTTTAAAAGACAAAATTAAAGTCGCTTTTCCAATTAACAGAACATGCACAAAGCTGTTTTTACATGTGGGGGAATTTCCATCAGTAGAGGGAAAGGCCCCTTTTTTAGGACACTGCAAGAAAACCCCTTTGTAAATCAGAGCCAAAAATAATGGAAAAAAAAAACCAAATTGGGAGAGAAAACGGGAAAAGACATCAAAATGTAAGTCTCCAGTATAAAACGTATGTTAAACACTGCAGAAATCCTTGAAATACAGCAAGTGCCCATTAAACCTTCCCCCCCCCCGGGAATTCCCCACTCCCTTTTAGTGCCCTGTGTCCTTTGGGGTTTTTTTCTAAAAATGCATCATAAAGTCCTTGGGTTTTGCTTTCAAACCTCCCCCTCCCCCTACCATTTGTCTCTAGATCAGCTATTCTTGTTCATCAAATTATATTAAAAATTAAAATCCCACATATAAATTTGAGATCATGTGATTTTAAAAACTTTCTCTATTTGGTTTTTTTTTCGCTTAGCCTAATTTCTCCATTCCATCCATGCTGTTGCAAAGGGAAAAATTTTTCCTTCTTTTTAATAGTGGCTTATATTCCAATGGGGTAATGTCCCAAAAAGTTTTTTTAACCCACTCATCTGCTGATGGACACTTAGGGGTTTTCCCAAAAATCTTAGCTTTTGAAAATTTTGCTGCTATAAAACATAGGATTCATTTTCCCCTTTTGGGTGTTTTGTGTTTTTTGTTTCCTTGGGATATAGCCCCCTAAAAAGGGGATTTACGGGGTCAAAGGGGATTTCCCTTTTTTTCAGTTTTTTGAGGAAATTCTCATAGTGTATTTTCCACAGTGGCTGCACCATTTTTGCATTCCCATCACATCCCGGGGGGTTTTCCTTTTTTTTCTCCACATTCCTTTCCGAAATTGTCTTTGTTGATTTGGTGATGATAGCCAATTCTGACTACAGGTGTGAATGGTATCTCATTGTTGTTTTGAATTTGCATCTCATGGATGATTAGGACTTTGAGCATGTTTTCATATGTCTCCTGGGCCTTCTAGTCTGGTCCCCTTTCGAAAAGTGTCTTTTTTAGATCAGTGATGGGCAACCTTTTGACTTGTGTGTCAAATTTCGCCAAAAAACTGAGCATAACTCGGGTAGTGTGACACTTTGGGGAAAAAAACATTATTTCGCAAATGTTTCCATCCTCATGAGCAGCAAATTTTCATCCTCGGCATGGCGGCCGACCTAGCAGCCGTGTGTCTTCAGAAATGCTATGTGGTGTCAAGCTGACAACGCGTGTCATAGGTTCGATCCATCACGATTTAGATCCGTTTGACCATTTTTGTAGATTGTATTGCTTATTTTCCCTTTTTTGTTAAGTTGTATGAGTCTCTTTAAATTTTGAGGATTAAAACCTTATCAGAAATATCATTGGCAAATATGTTCTACATGCATGGTCTTACTTGTTTTGTTGTTTCTTTTGCTGTGCAGAAGCTTTATTTTGATGTAGTCACCCCCCCATTAGGGGCCCACCAATTCCTTCGAGTAGTGCCGCGCAACTCCACTAGATTTACACTCGAGACCCGCTCCCCAAACCCCTCCACCCCTTTCTTGTGGGTTCACAACTACATCCCGCCCTTGCCTTCAAACCAACCACCCCCCCCACCACAACAAAACCCCCCTCCCCCCCCTACCCAATACAACCCACCAACCACACACCAAACCCAACCTACTCCCCCACACATCCATACCCACCACCCTCTCCCTCCCCGTTCTCTTCTCCCTATACTTACTCACTCTAACCCCGCCACCCCCACTAAAACAACATTCTAACAACGCTACCACTACCATAGCATATAGAGGTCTCCATCGCTTCTAGGCATTGATGTACTTTTTTCCTCCTCCCCCCCTCTATTAACTCAGTGGTCGAGAGCGTTGACTCCAAAAAAGAATTGGTCTCATGGTTGTTACAAGTGGGTGAAGGGCACAGACCTCAATCCTATAAATAAGGGGGGTCAGGCAGAGGAGCAAGGAAAAAAGAAGTAAATAGCAGAGCCATTAGCATGTGTACTCTGAGCAAAAATGCCTATAAGCTTACGATACCCATCCAATAATTAGAATTCTCCATCCCCTATTAAACCCCCCGTCTTTTCCCTTCGCCTCATTTTCCACCCTCACTAAAGTAACAAAACAAACAACCAACCTGAAGAGAGCACAACCACAAAGCCCATAAAGACGTAGACTGAACCACCTTCTACCCTTCACACTTATGTTTATTAGACCTCATGCAACCCTTAATACTCTATACACAACAAGTAGTTAGTTGAGTACGGGTGCACATCTCAAAAACAGCTTAAGGATTATGGGAAATATTCCAAATATAATAAAAGGCCTATTTCACGCAGCTATCCTCATCCCCCCTCACTCAATTCCTCACCCCTCCCTCTAAAGTATAAGTGATGTTTCTGCCTTTCAAAAAGCATTCCCGCCCCCCTCCCTCCCACCGCGCCCCCCCCCCTCCCCCCCTCCCCCCCCCCCTGCCCACACCTTCCCCACCCCCCTCCCCCGCCCCCCCCCATCTCCCCCCCCCTCCCCCCACACCACCTCACCCGTCCACCCCCCTCCCCACCTTCCCTCCCCCCCCCCCCCCATCCTGCCATCCCCCTTCACCTCCCCTTCCCCGGTCTGATTTAAAGTCGATATGACTTCCACTCTATCAGTAGCCCCCGTGCCGGTGGGGCTGAGAATCCTCTGACGATTGGTGGTTCCCGCTCGCCGGGAGGCCTAATTTTTCTCATAATTGTTGTGGTGTTGTACGCGGCCAGCGATGGCCTGTCATGGTGGTGTGTCCCTCCCTTGCCCCTACCCAAACCACCCAACAACAAACCCCTCCCCCCATCTGAACCCCCCCCCAACACCTCAATCCCTCCCAGGGTGGACCTCAGGAATGTCGTCCAGCATCGGCACCAGGTCCCTCCTCCAGCAGTGGTGGGAAACATGAGATGCCCGCGGGGGTGATTTTGCACAGTCACAGGGTGCACGGTAGCAGTCGATCTTGATCTGCCTCTTCCTAAATAACTGCCCACGGGCACCCCGCATGCAAAATTTTAGGGGCCAGGGTCCCTCAAGCTTTGTCCAGCGGGGGGCACCCAACCCCTTTTTGGCCCCCACCCGTTTGCACACACCCAAGGGGGGCAAAAACCCCGGCCACAGCAAGGGAAAGGCCCCTAGCCCATAAATCCCAGGGTCCTCTACTCTTTGAGCCCCTGGGGGTGATTCTTTACAGCCAAACGCCTCCCCACACAGAAACTCGAACCCTTTCCCCTAAATATTTCCACAACACCCTATTTTTTAAATTCAGTGCCGGGGGCCCCCAAGTTCATCAAATCGCCCTGCAAACAACCTCCACAAAATTTACAACACACACCCAGTCCATCTACACACAAGGTCTAGTGTGACCACTGACTCTCCCAACAGTGGGTTCCTGGTCCACTGTGAGTCCCCTGGGCACACGAAACAAAAACGCTGAAATGCGCGAGTTCTCCTATTAACTTCCCACAACACCCACGGTATATCAAAACTTCACCAGCCCCCTACACATCACAACTCTCCCTCAAACCACCTCCCAACAATTTACAATACGCACCCTCCACACTACACACAGCTATAGGGACCACAACCCCTCTCTCTCTCTCTCTGAGTGAGCGGCGCACAGCCCCACTGTGACACCAATTCATCTCTCTCTCTGATGTGTGCGACGTGAGCGGCGGCAAAATTCTACACTCCACTACACTCACTTCGCCAACACCACATTTGCTCTCATCTTCACTAAACACCATAAAATCTCTCTAAACTCCCAATAACACAATATACAACACACCGATAATGACTAAATTTACACAATACACCACACACCCCAAAAGAACCCCTACAAAGCTAGAAGCACACAATTAAACTACGACAGAAATCAGAAAAATAAAAAACCACCACAAAAAAAGAACACCGCAAAGAATGAATAATTGTCTACACTTAAAAGAAAAAAATCAAATTTTTATAGAAGTTTAAGACATGATACAAACACACAACTCAAGAACACAATGGAAATTAAAAACCAACATAAAAGAAAAACACCAAGATGAAGTAGAACAACATATCTGCAATAAAGAACCAATAACTAAAAAATAACAACTAGTCCACATCTTATAAACAATAAAAAACACCAACAAACCACACAACTAAAAAGCTATGAAAGCAAAAAGCAAAACACTTGTGACAAAACACAAAACAAACAACCTTCAATATTAGATAGAAAAAGAGAGGAAGAAAATCAAGAATAGAAAACCTGTTAAAAAATAATGACAAAACTTCCCAGATCAATGGCAAACAATTAACGAACCAAAATACGCAAAGTCTCTCAGAGAGTCCCCACAGGATCAACCCCCAAAAACCACACCAAGACACATCATAATCTAAATCTGCACACCTATCACTACATAATTGCAGAGAGAGACGGAAGGCAGCTCAAAGAGAAACAGAAAGTTACCTACAAGGAATCCCTATCAAATATCAACATGATTTACTCAACAAAAAACACACCACCAGAAGAATGAATGAATATACAAATGAATCAAAACTAGGGACTGAATCCAAAAATACGATCCCCAAGACTTATCATTCAAAATTGAAAGGAAATCAAAGTCTCTCAACAGAAAAAAAAGTGCTAGAGAGTTCATCACTACCAACCCAGCAGTTGCAGGAAGAAATGCAAAGAGGCTTACGGTAAAAAGAAGAAATAGAAGCAAAAGGAAACAGAAACACGAATAAAAAATATGTCAACAAACCAGTACTACTTCAATAATAACAGGAAACATAAATGGTAAATGCACCAATCAAAGACATCGAGGACTGAATAATATAAAACAGGAGCCAGCTATATGGCACGTCTACAAGAAACCCACCTTAACAAAGAGACTCACACAATTGAGAGAGTGAAGGGGATGAAAAACAAATTTTCAGCAAAATAATGAGAAAAAAGCTGGGGTTGTGATACTTATATCTAAATAAATTGACCTCAAAGTAAAGGCCTTAATAGAAAATAAGAAGCCACTACATAATACAAGTGAGCAAACCAACAAGATTTAACTCTCGGGAAACAAATCACCCAACACAGGGACGCCCAAATACATAAAAAATCTCCTGTGAAGATATCAAGGGAGAATCTGACCATACAATCATATAGACTTTAATACACCACTAACACCAATGATAAATCCTCTGACAAAAAAATCACAAAGAAACAGCAACCTCTAAATGACTCAAGAAGATCAATGGAATTAATTGACATCTTCAGACCATTTTCACCCCAACCACAGAAGAAATACATGCTTCTCAAGTGCACATGGGTCATTGTTCAAAGATAGACCATATATCTGGTCACAGGCAAAGTCTCTTCAAATTCAAAAAGATAGAAATTATATCAACATCTTCTCAAGATCACAGTGGCATAAAACTGGAAATCAACTACAATAAATACAATCCAAAAAAATCAAACACAATGAGACTAAACAGCACATGCTATTAAACAAGACTGGGTCACCAAAGATCAAAAGAAATAAAAAACATCATGCAACAAATGACAATGAAAACACAACAATCCAAAATCTATGGACACAAGCGAAAGCATCTTGAAGGGAAGTTCATACTCTACAAGCCTATTGCAAAAAACAAGAAACAATGGTAATAAATTACCTAACCCTACAACTCAAAGAGCTAGAAAAAGAGCAGCAAGAAAAGCCCAGTGTAACCAAGAAGGAAGAAATAACAAAGATCAGAGCGGAGATAAATGACATAGAGACCAAAGAAACAATACAAAAGATCAACAAAACCAAGAGCTGGTTCTTTGAAAAGATAAACAAGATTGATGGACCTCTAGCCAGGCTCACCAAGAAGCAAAGAGAGGACCCAAATAAACAAAATCAAAATGAAAGAGGTGAAATAACAACAGACCCCGCTGAAGATACAAAGGATTGTTACAAAAATACTACGAACAACTCTATTCCAACAAACTGGACAACCTGGAGGAAATGGACATATTCCTAGAAAAATACAACCTTCCAAAAAATCAATCAAGAAGAATCTCAACAGCTCAATAGGCCAATAACTATGGACGAAATTGAAGAAGTCATCAAAAAGCTTCCGGCAAACAAAAGCCCGGGGCCTGACGCTTCACAGGAGAGTTTTCTACCAAACATTCAAGAAAGAACTAAAACCTATCCTCCTCAGACTATTCCAAAAAATTCAAGAGGAAGGAACACTTCCAAGCTCCTTCTATGAAGCCAGCATCACCCTAATACCAAAACCAGATAAAGACAACACAATGAAAGAGAAATTACAGACCAATATCCCTCATGAACATAGATGCCAAAATCCTCAACAAAATTCTAGCAAATCGGCTCCAGCAATACATCAGAAAGATCATACACCATGACCAAGTAGGATTTATCCCAGGAATGCAAGGATGGTACAATATCCGCAAATCAATAAACGTGATACATCACATAAACAAATTGAGAGATAAAAATCACATAGTCATATCAATTGATGCAGAAAAAGCATTTGACAAAATCCAACACCCTTTCTTGATAAAAACTCTCAACAAGGTGGGAATAGAAGGCTCATACCTCAACATAATAAAAGCTATATATGATAAACCCACAGCAAAACATCATACTCAATGGACAAAAGCTAAAAACATTTCCCCTAAGAACAGGAACAAGACAGGATGCCCACTCTCACCACTCCTGTTTGACATAGTACTGGAAGTATTAGCTAATGCAATTAGACAAGAAGAAGAAATAAAAGCATCCAAATTGGAAAAGAACAAGTAAAGCTGTCTTTATTTGCAGACGACATGATATTGTACATAAAAAAATCCGAAAGACTCCGTCAAAAAACTAATAGACTTAATAAATGAATTTCGGCAATGTAGCAGGATACAAAATTAACGCCAAGAAATCTATGGCCTTTCTATACACCAATAGTGAACTTACAGACAGAGAGACTAAAAAGGCAATCCCATTTTACCATCGCACCAAAAAAATTAAGATACCTAGGAATAAACTTAACTAAGGAGTAAAAGACCTATACACGGAAAACTACAGGACACTGAAAAAAAGAGATAGAGGAAGACGTAAACAGATGGAAGAACATACCATGTTCATGGATTGGTAGAATCAACATCATTAAAATGTCCATACTACCCAAAGCAATCTATAGAATTCAATGCACTCCCCATTAAAATACCAACGCATATTTCACAGACCTTGAAAGAACTCTCCAAAAATTCATCTGGAAATAAAAAAAGACCCCGAATAGCCACAGCAATCCTGAAAAGAAAAAATAAAGTAGGAGGGATCTCAATACCAGATTTCAAGCTGTATTACAAAGCCACTATTCTCAAAACAGCCTGGTACTGGCACAAGAACAGACATATAGATCAATGGAACAGAATAGAGAATCCAGATATTGATCCAAACCACTATGCTCAATTAATATTTGACAAAAGAGGCATGAAACATACAATGGAATAAAGACAGTCTCTTCAATAAATGGTGTTTGGAAAATTGGACAGACACATGCAAAAAAATGAAGCTAATCACCAACTTACACCATACACAAAAATAAACTCAAAATGGATACAGGACTTAAACATAAGACGGGAAACCATAAAAATACTAGAGGAATCCACAGGCAGCAAAAATCTCAGACATATTCAAAAGAACTTCTTCACCGATACTGCCCCTAGGGCAATGGAAGCTAAAGAGAAAATAAACAAATGGGACTACATCAAAATAAAAAAGCTTTTTTACAGCAAAAAAACTATCAACAAAACAACAAGAAACCCACTGCATGGAGAACATATTTGCAAATGGCATCACTGATAAAGGTTTAATCTCCAACATCTACAGGCAGCTTATATACAACTTATAAAAAAGGAAGATAAATGATCCAATAAAAAAATGGGCAACGGACCCTAAATAGAATCTTTTCCAAAGAAGACAGAAGAAGGCCAAGAGACACAATGAAAACATGAGCTCAAGATCACTAATTATCCCGAGAGATGCAAATCAAAACACAATGCGGCCTATCATCCTCACACCTGTCAGAAATGGCGATTCATCAACAATCAACAAAGGACCAAGTGTTGACGAGGATGCGGAAAAAAGGAACCCCACATGATCTCACTCATTTTTTTTGGAATTAATGAAAAACAAAAAATATGGGGGGGGGGGGGGGGAAACACTCACAGAATGTACTAAAAATGAGAACCCTCATGCCGAACGCAACCTTTTCCAGGGAAAAAATTTTTGTGAGGTACCCAAAAAGGGACCCAAGAATCCCTTTAAAAACCCCTTTTAGCCAGGGCTAACAATCATCAGATGTGGGGAATTTTTAAACCTGGGAAAAAAGGGGTTTAAGTATTTTGGTTTTATCCCCCTGACCCTTCATGGGAAAGAGCACTTCGGGGGTACCCCCTAAATTAATGTAGTTAAAAAAATAATACCAAACCCCTTGGCCCATCCAGGAGGTCCATGGGGGGGCCCAAGGGAAAGTTTTAAATACACGGGGGGTTCTCCCCAGCTTCCCTTTTGTTTGAACGAAATCAAATAATCCCCCTTTTGTTTTGTAAAATTAAAGAGAGGTTTTTTGGTTTGGTGTGACACCAAAAAAAAGGGTGTCCACTACTATCACTACATGCCCCTGGTAGAGGTTGCGGGAAAATGTAACTAAGCCCTTTGTCTATATAAAAAGTTTTTTGGACAGCCAGTTTGAAAGGGGGAATTTCCCCATAAACCTAGAAAAAAGAAAAACCCTTTTCCCTGATATTATTTTTCATATCATTAAAAAATTTTCCCCCAAAATTTTGGATCACCCCCAGTATTTAAATAATATTTTCCTAAACCCCCTTTGGGGGAAAAAAAAAAACCAAAAACCTTTTTTTTGGTTCTTGGAGACAAACTTAACACGTCTTTTGATACTTTAAAATTAAAAACAGCTTTAATATAAAATTTTCCCAACCCAAACGTACAAACTAATTTTTTGGGTTTGTTGGCAGCAATGTAAAAAGGCCCTGTAAGGTTTTTAATCCTTCTCATTGTTAGAGGGCCTCCTGGGAAGGCACCTGAGCATTTGTATTGGCCCTCTTAAATTTGGGCCCGGAAGAGAGACCCTCTTCTCACAATTAAATTGCTCACAGCTTTTGGTGAGCTCTCTTTCTTTCGAGGTTGAATCTCGTGTTTGGACGGGTCCCCAGGGATCTGCTCTCACCCAGGGGGGCAAAGGGCCCTTTCCCTGGAGAAAAAAACCCCGGGTTTCCCACAAGACATGGGATCGGTGCGGGGCCCCCGCCAGCAGGCGGGGGGGGACCCCAAGGAAAGGTGCGGGGCATGGGGGCCCACGGGGCAAAAAGGCACCAAGGGGGGACAAAACGAACCCCCACTCACCCTGTTTTCCCCCGGAAAGGAGGGCCTTTTACCCCCGGGACCGGGGTAAGTTTCCCCAAAAGGGAAAGGGAACAACCTAAGACGGGCCCACAGTCGCAGAGGGGCCATCGGGAGAAAATTTTTGGGGAAAACAGAGGTGGGGCACAGACCCCCACCCCCACAAAATTGCAGGGGCCCGGAACCCCAGCCCCTTCTGGGGGGGTCTCCGCCCCAGGCGCTTTTCGGGGCTTTCCCCTGCCCAGCTCAGAAAGGACCCAGATGGGCCGACAGAGACTTGGGCCCACGGGACTTCCCCTTCACCCAAAAAAATTGTTTGAGTTGTCCCTTTTTTACCAAAGGGTGGTGAAGTGGGGGTTTTCGATACTAAATCCCAGCCCCACCAAAAAGGAAAGCTAAAGGGCCTACTAAAAAGGGAAATAATCCCTTCCACCCAAAATTTATAGGGAAAAAAAAGAAATTTTTGTTTTGAGTTAAAAAAATTTGACAGTAAAAAAAGGGGGTCAAGTTTTCAAAGGGAAAATTTTTAAATTTCCCAGTTTAAACAAGCGAATATTTGAAAAATTAAATTTTACTGGGCAAAAAAGGGGGTTTCCCAAAGTGTTTTAAATAAAATCTTTATTGGTTTTTTTTATCTCATGATAAAAAATTTTTGCACCATGAAAAAACCTAAAACATAATATTTTTAGTGCAAAAATTAAAATTTTAAAAAACCATCAAGACTACATTATAAAATTTTTTAAAAGCCTCCTACCATTTTAAACAAAAAAAGGGGGGGATGGTAAGGGAAAATCATGTAAGGAAAAATATCCGTAAGTAAATTACATCTAGAAAATTAATACTTTTTGAAAATTAATTGTAAGGCCAAAAAACAAGGACAAACCCAAAGAAAAACACACAAGGGGTTTAAAACAAGCTAGAGGAAAATTTATTTGGGCAAAAAATGGAAAAAGGATCCCCGTTTAAATTTAAAAGAAAAAAATTCCTTTATTAAATTTTGGTTTTAAAAATGTTTGGGAAAATTTTTTTAGGAAAAAAAACTCCCAGACCATGTGGAATTTTCCGCAAAGGAGAATTTGACAGGACTACTCCACCATTTAAGGCAGAAGAGAAGCAGTCCAGAGATGGAAAAACGCTTGGGGTTTTGGCCCTTTCCCAAAATAGCAGTTAGCAGCTGGCATCACGCAGGTTGCCCAGGGGCCAAAAAAAAAACCAAAAAAAAGAGTCGGGCCTGCATTACCCCATTTGTCCTCCCTCCAAAATGTAATGTCATTTCCCGACATGTACACATAAGGAATTTTTTGGACATTGAAATTGGGCTCAAAAAAACTGGGTTTTCCCAAAAGAAACTCACTACAGACTGGGTTTATTTTCCCGTCACCCTAAACCCTTTTTTTCTTGTTTTCATTTTTGGTTTTTTTTAAGTGTTTTTTTAATGCACATGATCCCCTCCCTCTAGGGGGAAAAAATGAACAATTAGATTGATGAAAAAGAAAAAACCCGAAAGAAGGAGGCCCTGGATCAAACTGTCCCCCGGGCCCAGAGGGAGGGTAGGGAAAAGGGGGGGGTAAAGGGGGGAGAAACAACCAAAGGGGGCTTGGGTGCAAGCATATGGCCTAACCAGCGGTTAAGGCAACAGGGGGGGGGGGGGCATGTGTGGGGAGGGGTTGGGGGAGGGAAAAGGGGGGTTTGGGGGAAAAATATGTGATCCCTTAAATTTAAATAAAAAAATTTAAAAAAAAAACAAAAAACAAAACGGGAAAAAACAAAAAAACAACAACAAAAAGCTTTTGGGGTTTTTTTGGACTTAAAAAAAAAAAGTGAGGGAAATAAAGCTTTTAACAAAAAAATTTATGGGGGGATTTTTTCTGAGACTTGTTTTTCTTGATTCATTAGCCTTTATGTGAAAGAAGGCAGAAATTCCCACTGAGACAGAGGGTTTTCGGGTTTAAAGGGTTTTTTATAGAGACGTGTTTTTTTACTTTTAAAACGGGAAAAGTAAAACTACATCTTTTCTTTTAAAAAGGGAAATAGGCCCTTTATGCCCCGGGTCCGGCCCCCCCCAACCCTTCAGACTTTCCAGGGAGGTCCCAGTGCCCAACCCTGGCTTCAGTTTCTTTTCCTTACCCACCTTTTTGCTATCCTGCCCCATTGTTTTTGGGATACCCCCCACAAGAATGCCAGAAACCCAAAGACAGAGCACTTGATACTTCCCAAGTTGGAAGAGTCCAGTGCCACAGCCTCAGCCCTTTAAACGGGGCCAAGTTTGTGCCTGCCGGGGGAAGGGCTCCCCCTCCATAAACCCAATTTTCTTTTGATGATGTGGATGTAAAAGGGGCAATGCAGGGGAACAACTCTTGGGCCCCATAATTACCCCTTTAAAAATAAGAAACTGGATATTGCTGGGGAGGGCGGGACAGTCTGTGAGACCCCCTGGGTCTCGGATAATAGGTCAACCCCCTTGCCCACATAAAAAGAACTAAAAACATATACAGAAAGGGGTTTCTCAACCTGGGGGGTCACGCCCCCCCCCTTTTGGGGGTCGAACGCCCCCTTTTCAAAAGGGGTCAACTAAGACACCCGCAAATCAATTTTTTACATTACGATTCAAAACCGAAAACCCAAAATTTTGCGGGTTATGAGGTAGCAACAAAAATAATTTTTTTTTTGGGGTGTCACACAACATGAGGAACGGGTTTTAAAGGGTGAGCATTGGGAAAAGTTGAGAACCACTGAAATAGAGGAGGTCCCTGGGGATGCTCAAGCATTATTTCCAAAACCTTCTGTTTTCCCGTTTTTAAAAAATTTTAGGGGGAGTGCAGGCCATCCGGGGACCCACGGGGGCCCAAAAAGGAAAATGTAGCCCCAGTGCTCTCCCAAAGGGGGAATGGGGGAAAAACGTGGGGGAAACCACTTTTAGCAAAATTTTTTCATGCACAGAATGAGTGGAAACCACGGACCCACCATTGATGTAAAGGGTCAGCATTTTTTAACCCCTGGGTTCCCAAAGAAGTGCAGACCAGGGCTATTGAAATGATAACTTTCTTTGGGGGGCGGGTATGACTGATTTTTAATGTAAAAAACATGGAAAGCTGGAATGCTTTTTAGTCCCCGTGTCCTTCCCATTCCCCCCGTTGGGGAGCGAGGCCCGCCCGGACTTAAACAATTCACATCAGAAGTGGTTTGAGCTTACTCCCGTGAACACTGACCAAACTCCTTTTTGTTTGATTTTTCATTCCCTTTTAATCTTGCCCCTGATGGCTTAGGGGGGTCAGGGCAAAGTGCACCAGTTTAAAAGAAAACCTCCATGCTGACTGACCCTGCGGTTATTTCCCACCCAAGGGCCCTTCCTTTTTTTCACCCCTGAAAAAATCCCCCCCAAATTTCTTGGCACCATGTGGTTTTCCTTTAAAAGGGCCCACCAGGTAAATCAGGTTCCCCCCCTGACCCCTTTTAATTTGGCTGCAGCCGTGATGTGCTTTGACCCAAAGAAATGTGTTGGGAGTGAAGTCTGTCACTACTAAAAAACAAAGTCAGGAACCCAAGGGCTGGGGATTCCTCTGTTCATTGCTACTAACACCCACATGGTAACCGGGACCTTTTTCCTGGTTTTCCCGGAAACCAGGGGGGACATGTGGCATGAAAAAGAAAAAACACCTTCTTTACTCTAAACCACTAAGGTTTGGGGGTATTTTTTACTATTACATCTAGCCTGTCTAATGGGGTGGCATTAACAATTTTTTCTCCGGGGGCAGCAAGCCTAACTTTTGAAGTGGGGCTATTTTTTTTAGAAACATGGGGTTTTCCTTCCAGTCCTGCCCTTTTTTTTAACTCTACAATCAGGCAATTTTCATTAAGCCTAAAGAGCATCAATTTCCTTTCAAAAATATCAGGTTGCAGAAAGACTAAATGACTAATGCATGTAAAGCACGGAAATTTAAGGCCTGGAACCTTAGGGGAAAAATTCGGTAGCTATTAGCTCCCCCAAACTTCCCCAATGTAAACTGAATATCAACAATTTTTTAACAATGGGAAAGCAAAAGTCAACTTTTTTTTCTTTGTAGCACTTCAAAATTTTTTTTTTTAAACAAATAAAATTTTATTATTTTTTTTTATTGTCTAATAGCCTTATTTTTCTCTTAATAATTTTTGATATTTTTTATTTTATTTCATTTTTTAAAAAATAAAATTTTTTTGATTTGTTTACAGAAGGGAAGGGGGAAGGATAGGGAGTTAGAAAAATCGATAGAGAGAAACATTTATCAGCTGGAAAAGACCCGGGGCCCTTTAGTTTCCCCAGGATGATGCCTATCCACTTTTAAAAATATTTTAAAAAAGCTCTTTAAAGGTACATTATTACTACTTCTGAACACTAGCCAGTCTATCATTTTTGATTTCTTAGCACTCCCGGCAGGTCCCCTGGCTCAAAACCATCTAACCACCTCAGTACTTCTGGCTTCCACGTGGCCCTTTTTCCCTTGATGACATTCAGCCACTCCTAGCATGTCCCTGGCCCAAAACCATTTTACACCTGTGCACTTGAGCCAGTCCCATGTGGCCCCTTCCCCCTTGATGACTCACCAGCACTTCAGGTTTAAATGCTTAATGTGTTTCTAAGCTCATACATGTAGATGAATTTTTCCAAGTTTTAAACACCGTTTTTACATCTATATCGAACTTTAACATTTGCCACTCGGATGGTCGAGTGTGACTTGACACGGTTAGCATCGGCTTTAGCAGCTTCGTATGTCGAGCCACACTCGACACGAAGTTCTCACATCATCATCAATTCACATCACACCTCATCCACCGCGGGGGTGTGGGGGGGAGAGGGGGGGGAGGGATGTGGAAGGGGGAATTTTAGTCATTATTTTACCAGTATCTTATCTTGTTTTCATTAGCATGAAAGGACCAGTAAAATGTTAAATGCCATCTCAACAATCTGATGCCACCCGGGGACCTAAGCTTAATATCTTTTTTGGGGCATAAGGCAGGCCAATCCTGGCAGTAGGGAGGGTCCAAGGTCATGATGTCATTGCTTCATTGCATTTTATGAAGTTCTATGCATGCATCCTCTGTCGCCTTGGTAAAAGAACGCTCCTTATATTTTCGCTCATCTCTAGGTTTGTATTAGGGTTTGCTATTTAGCATATAACGACAGATGTTGTCATGGACACATCAGGGTATTAGTTGGATGATTGGTTTGTGCTCCGCTAGCAGTCGCACTGTTATCAGAGTTGAATTTTAAACATGTGAATGTAAACCCGCTCGTCACATTTCATGTGGGTGAGATGTTTCAAAAAATATCACACCATGAGACAAATTATAGAGATTAAATTAACTCTTTAGTATTGAATGTACAATACTAATTTAAATAATAAAAAAATTCTCAAACAAATAAGTTTGTATGAAAAGAAACTTCTCAGTTTTTTATTATACTGCAGTGCTTGTAAAATCTGGGGGTACTTAAAAAATTAATCCGAGTAGAATAAAGAATCGAGAAAAAAGCAGCAAGTGCACAGGGGGTTAAATAGAATTGTTACCTTTTGGAAAGACTATCCTACCTTTCATAGCCCTTTGACTACAGTTATTTC
>JAJQQW010000008.1:2432500-2470000 GCA_025583905.1 Ia io
GTCCTGGCCATGTGTCCTGCGCAGGGGACGCCCTGGGGGGAGGGCCCTCCGAGGACCCTCCTGCCCTCACTCCCGCCTCTCTGTCCTCCTCTCTTCTCTGTAGGACACTCCCAGTTGCCTGATGACCTGCCAAGGTACCTGGTCAGAACTACCACGCTCTCCTGACCACCGACCACCGATCACCGGGGGCCAGGCATGCCCACCTGCCAGGAGAGGAGGGAGGAGGCCTCCAGCTCTGTGCCCGCAGGAGGACTGTCAGCCCCTCCGGGGAAGCTCGTTGGAGGCGGGCGGTGTGTGAAGCCCAACTTGAGACCAGCTGAGGCCGAGGCCCACCCAGTGCACCCTGAGGCAGCCCCGCCTCCCAGAGCCTGTCTCTGGGCAGAGCCGGGCAGCCACACAGCTGCCCGCTGGTGCACGGCCCTGAACGGGGTCGTCAGCCTGGCCTCGGCCCAGCTGCTTGTGGCCCGTGGGCCAGAGGCCTGCAAACAGAGTCTCCCTGCAGCCGGAGGTTCTGAGGCCTCGGTGGGCAGAGAAACAGTCAGCCACACCCTGCCAAGCCCTCCCCCAGCTCCTTCAGAGCCTGGGCCCCCAATGCTGACCACTGGACAGGAGGACCTTCTCACTGGCTCCCCCAAAGGAATCGAGGCTGGCTCCTCTTCAGCCATCCGCCACGGCCCGCCATGGCCACAGGAGGCGGCGACAGCTCCAGTCCAGCACCGCGCAGCCCCGGCTGCCAGGACGAGGACTCAGCCCCCGACACTCAGGGCAAGTGGCCCTCGTGGCCCCTGTCCCGCCGGTTCTCAGCCTTTCAGAGAGGACGGGTTCAGGGCAGGACCACAGAGAGGGGCTCCCTGCCAAGAGCCCGCACAGGTCTCCCACGTGGTTCCCCCGCCAACGGGCCCCTGAGAACATCAGTCGTGGGAACAACTCGGAGAGCAGGCGGGCGTCCCCACAGCAGCGTGGGCCCGGCAGACAGTGGTCCGAGGATGGAGCGTGGCCCTGGGTGACTCGTCTCCTGGGGCCCGCAGCTCCTGAAGATTCCAGACCCCGACGCGCCTTCGACCACCTGGGCCTCCTCTCCCATCGACCTGAGGGGCCGGGAGCGCCTCGGGAACGAGGAAGGGGTCCCCCGCTGCTTCCGTCTGTGCTGCTAGTGACAACGCTGCGCCCGCCCCCAGGGTCACACTCCCACGATGGCAGCACGCGTCTGACCCTCCAGCCACTGGACTCTTTGGACCAAATCCACGCTGGCCTGGGGCTGCGTGCGGGGCAATGCCCACCCCACTTCCCCGAGGCAGACACTGTGAGCGAGCCCCTTAGAACACGTGTCAGCAGCCGGACCTCCATGAAAGCGTGTGTGTGGGGGTGCGTGTGAGCAGATACACACATGCATGCATGCTCTCAGGGCTGGGCCCTCGTGGTCCGGAAACTTGACTCCATCTCCAGAAGCCTGGTGATCCCAGGAGAAGCCCACACCGGCCAAACTACAAAGACCTCGAGGCCCGGGGTGGACCCTGGATCAGGCTCACTGTTCCCCAGAGCATTGCCCAGCCAGGCCTGGGCCCACGCCCCTCAGCCCAGGGCCCAGGCGGCCTGCCAGGCAGGTGGCCTCAGGCTTTGCCTCTCTCCAGCTGGCTCCTGGGCCTCCCCGGACCTGCCCCCTGCTCACTTTTCTACAAACACTGGCTCTGCCAGGCCTGGGTCAGAGAGAGCCCCCCCTCCCACCCGCCCCTCCCTGCAGCGGCCACAGTGTGCAGAGGGAGCCTGTGGAGAGGCAGGTGCAGCCTCATCGGTATCGCGGCTGCAGCGCCCAGTGTCCCCATCGAGGGTCAGACTTTTGTTCATTATTTCTGAGTGACTTCCTGGGATAGAAACCAAATTTAATGTATTACATACTTGTGTAGGCACTCGTGAAATATATGTGCTCTGAAGTGTCCCCCCCAAATGTATGTACCACAGGGTGTTCCCCCAAATGTACACGCCCTTTAACAGCTGATAACTCAATTTTCACTCCTTTTCAGGGTTAACGGATTTGACGGAATGGGTGAGGCCAGACTGAGCCTTGAACAAAGAAGATGTATCCTCTGGACTTTCTTATGGGGACACATACAGGATGAAGGGTCTGGTCCCAACCGGGCCACAGTCCAGGCATCCAGGGCCGCTGACGACAGAGGATGCGCAGAAACACCCAACACAGCGTTTCTCGGTGTTTGCGGTTCCATTGCTTCATTATCAGCAGCGCCTGGACCAGACTAACGCAACCGTGGAGTCGCAAACATCAAGAATCGCTCCTTCGGTTCGGTATCTGTGCGCATCTCTTTCAGCAGCTGCCCTCGATTCCTCGACTGCTGGGCGTTGGGTACCCTAAACTTTACCTTGTGTGTGTCCCCGTAAAAAGCCTCGTGGAGAAATGTTCTTCATTCAAATCTTAGTCTGTCTGCACCCATTTCTTCAAGTCGGTTAAACCTGAAAAGGAGTGAAAATTAAGTGCGTTAGCAGCTGTTGAAGTGTGTACATTTTTGGGGGACACTATATTTCCACTCTGTGGGGTGCAATTTTCCATCATGTGTCTGACTTCTATATACCTGTTTTTTTGGGGGAAACCCGATATTTATATTCAATGGAGAGCAATTTTCCATCATGTGTCTGACCTCGGTATACCTTTTTTGGGGGGCACCCTATATTTACATTCAGTGGGGAGTCATTGTCCATCACATGTCTGACCTCGGTATACCTGTCTTATTGGGGGACAGGTCCATCACGTGTCTGACCTCTATGTACCTGACTTTTGGGGGGACAGCCTTGTTCAGGAGCTGCGGGCCCAGGAGACGAGTCACCCAATATATTTACATTCTATGGGTGTCCTTTTCCATCACGTGTCTGACCTCTTTGTTCCTGTTTTGGGGGACAGCCTGTATTTACATTCAATGGGGACTCATGGTCCATCAGCAGCCTGACCTCTGTATACTGTTTTGGGGGACAGCCTATGTTCACATCAGTTGGCATCAATCTTTCTCGTGGGGAGTCGCACCTGCTGTGTGTATGTGGCCGGGTTGCTGCACATTCGTGGCCTGTTGTTTACTAAGGTGGTCTTCCTGGGATGGGCTCGGCCTGGTGCCTGGGGATCTCTCAGGAGGTTTTCCTTTGGAGCTAATGTGCTGAGAACTGGGATGCGCACAGGGTCTGTCTCCCGAGCGCTTTGACATTGTCCTAAGTAGGCATTGAAGGATGGGTTTGTAATAAAATGAGTTGGAGTAGAATTGAGTCCTCGTTTTCCTCTCCGCTCGTCACTGGCAGCGATGTCGGGGCTCCGGGTTCCCCGCGTTGGCCCCCAAGCTCCTGGGCCCTGCAATGCAGACCTGCCTGGGCCAGGAGGTCAGAGAAGGGGGAAGCGAGGCTTCCTGTTCCCCAGGCAGCAGCTTTCCCCAGGCCTCGGTGTGTGTAAGTTCCTGCACCTTGAATCCCATTTTGATTGGGATTTATGTCACAGCAGGAGCTCAGATTCAAATGATCCTTTGGATTTCCCAAGGCTACTCCACTGGGAAGAGGCAGAGGAGGGAGGAGGACGGCACTTGAGGATCCCCCTGACCCACTCACATGGCAGCCTGTCCAGCTGCCGCCTGCGTGTCCCTTCCTTCCTCACCAGCCCCTGCTGTCAGATGGCTCCTCGCCCTCCTTTCCCATTCTTTCCCGAGGCCCTGCTCCTGTGGGAGCCGCGCACTCAGCGAGCCGCCCGCCCTCCCCATGCTGGGAGCCGAACTGAGCGCAGGCCCTGCAGGCCGCCCTCCCCTGCGCCTTGGGCTGTTGCAGGGTCTGACCCTGGCCAGGCACCCCTGGGAGAGCTCTCAGCCTCTGTCCCCTGACTATCTCCCGTCTGGGACAGCTCTCCAAGGCTCCCCCTGGCCAGTCCCTGGGTCACCCCCTCATCCCTCCACCGACATTCATTGAAAGCTTCCTGGGCTCCCGGGTTCCACCGTGGAGGCCCCCCCCCCCCCCCCCCCCCCTCTACAGGGCTGAGCACCTGCTCCCCTAGCACTGACCACTCCTGAGCTTCAGGCCTGATGTCGGCTGCCTCAGACCCCCTGCCCGGGCTGCAGGCTTCCCCCCCCCACTCTCCCTGGCTCCCCGGGCTCCCTGTTTACCCAAGGCACCAGCTGTCCATCACAGAAGCCCAAAGCCTGTGGTGCAGGCGGGACCCCTCCTCTCCCACTTCCCACAGATGGTAGCTCCCCTGAACTGGGAATGGGTCTGGAATCTGCCCGCCCCTCTTAGCTGACTGTTCTCATCCCAGGTCCCCCAGACACCACTGTCCCTGGGTCTTGGCAGGGGCTTGCCAAACTGTCTGCCTGCCTCCCGCAACTTCTCAGCCCCATGGTGCCTCTGGGCATCCCCCCCGGTGACCTTCCTTTTTGAACCTCCCCTCCCTCAGCCTGCACACTAGCTATACCCATCCTTTTGCGGTCTAGGTGCTCCATGTAGGTCACCTATGGGTGTACGCCACGCGCTATCACCCCTCCTCCAGCCCCAGACCAGCTGGTACACACCCACAGCTTTCCCTGCAATCTTCCCAGAAGCTGCAAGCACCTCTAGCCCAGGCCTCTCCTGGGAGCCTCCAGATCTGTTCCCAGCTTGGATGTCCCCAAGACACCTCCAACTTAAACTGCTCAGCACACAGTTCACCATCCTCCCCACCAAAGCCTCTGTGCTCCTCCTCTCCTCACCTCTGTCCCCTGCACCCAGACCATGCTGGGCATCCCCCGCTCTTCCCTGGGTCCCATCCATCACTCCCTCAGCTACTTCCAACTCTGACATCTCACTCACATACCACCCAACCCAGGTGGTGGCCCCCTGGGCGGTACCACGGGGTCCTGTTGCTGAGAGTACCCTGACCACGACCTCCTGAGCTCCAGGCCCCCCTCTCTGCACTGGATGGGAGCTGTGTGGTCTGGGGGGCAAGAAACATCCCGGTGACAGCTCAGGGCTGAGGTCTGCCTGCAGAGAGGGTGGGATCACCTGTGGCCCCAGAGGGGCTCCCCCGGGAGAGCAGGACATTGAGGAAATGGGAAAAGGTCAGACAAACCTGGGGAAGGAAGCATCCAGCCAAATGTTTATCAACCAACCAGAGGAAGAGGAGGGAATATGTTTATATGTATGCACACACACACACACACACACACACACACACACACACACACACACACACACACACACACACACACACACACACGCGCGCGCGCGCGCGCATATATAAACATGTAGATACACAACCCATTGATTCCCTTAGAAAGCTCTCATTGATTTTCGCCAAACAGGTGTACTTACAGCCAAGCTGTGCTTGGCCTCGACTGACGGGTGAGTGTCGTTCCCACGAGAAAGTTGGGTGATGCTTTCTTTTCCGTTAGCAGGTGAGACAAGCTGAAGGTGTGTGTGGGATCCTCACTTTTTTGTTCATGATGCGAGTGACTACTCAGTCTGGTGGTGCTTTTCTGAATGTGATCCCAATTCTCTTCATTCCTGTAATGTGTTTGCCCTGCTATGCCTATAGACATCTTTGCAAAACCAGAGAAACTATTTAAGTGCCATAATATTCACCCAGGACACACTTGCAGGTTTAATCTTTACTATTAACATTTTCTTCATCACTTTCTCACGTCTAGAGGCAATAGGCACAGCAGAAAACAAATCAAGTCCCGATTTGGTAACACTGGCCAATTCCTAGGGTGTAAATATTTTCACCAGAGGCCACTTCAAGCTGCTGACACGGTGTCCCTAAGCGTGGAGATGGGACTAGGTGTGCGGTGCCACCTGCTCTATAATATCACCCCCATGCAGGTCCAATGGGTCTGAGTAACCCCAAGAGTGTGGATAACAGGGAAAAAATGACAAGTGGTAAGTTTTAGAGTTTCCTTTAAACATATTTATTTGTATTGGTTTCAGAGAGGAGAGAGAGAGAGAGAGAGAGAGAGAGAGAGAGAAACATCAATGATGAGAGAATCATTGATCTGCTGCCTCCTGCACGCCCCCCACTGGGGATCAAGCCTGCAATCCAGGCATGTGCCCTTGACTGGGAATCGAACTGTGACGCTCAACCACTGAGCCACGCCAGCTGGGCCAAGGAGCAAGTTTTGAGAATTTGTAACCTTTGTTTTCTTATTATGTTTTTATTGAATTTAGATAGAGGAATAGGGAGAGAAAGAGAGAGAGAGAGACATTGACCAGTTGCCTCCCGCCCACACCCCCACCAGGGACTGAACACACAACCTGGGCCTGTACCCTGACTGGGAATGGATCCGGTGACCTTTTGGAGCACAGGACAATCAATGCCCAACCTCCTGAGTGACACCAGCCAGGGTTACGACCTTTGTTTTAATATAAGTTATTTAAGCCCAAGTTCACGTAAGTGAATTGTAGCCATGTCTGGTTGATCACGTCGCCTGTGAAGGCCCTGGGAACACGCATGGGCTCTCCCCAGCCAGCACAGTGTGGCTCCAGCACAGCCAGGGGCACTGCCTGGCAGGTGGGCTGAAGGGAAGGGGGCTGCTGCGAGGGTGAGAGGGAGCCCTCTGCTGGTGTGCACACCAAAGAGGACCTGCGGGAGGCGCTTGGGAGGGGCTGCAGGGGACAGAGGTCAGAAGGGTGGGAGAAGAGCTGGCGGCTCCCAGGCTCTGCCCCAATGTCCTCCCCCAGGCTCAGTGGGTGGAGGCCAGGGAAAACAGCTGCGTTGTGGCTCGGTGGCTGGCTGGTGAAGGGATCAGGAGAAGAGGCTTGGGGGTGACCTTGCAGCCTAGGGCCCCCCCATATCCCTTCCCTTCTCACAGGGCATCTCCATGCTGACCTCTCACCTACCAGATGGGCAAAGACGAAAACCCTGGAAGGAGTCAATGAAGGAGGTGGGGGTGGCGAAGAGGCGTCCACTCTCCATTTGAGTGTGAGCTGGCACAGAAGTAGCATGGAAATTTGCACTTACCTTTTCATTAAAATAGATTTATACATTGTCCCTCAGCTATTTCTAGGATGACAGCCTATGAAAAACTGGCAAGTCCTGCAAAAACTCTCTTTCTCTCTCTCTCTCTCTCTCTCTCTCTCTCTCTCTCTCTCTCTCTCTCTCATCCCATGCACACATGCGTGCTCTCCTGCACCCTGTCCATACCACTTGCCCTGTAGCACACCTGTCACCCTCCGTGTCATTCATGCACTCTCTTATGTTTGCGACCAGGCCTTTCACCAGGAGCAGAGAAACAGAACTTCCTGTCCACCAACTGCCCTGAGTACCTGCGGAGGGCGCTGGCATTCATTCACGGAGCAGCTACTGTGGGCCAGACCTCTTCTAAGCACCCCGGGGGAATAAATGGATTTACTTCTTTGGTTCCTGTTAAATGGGGTGACTGACTCCCTCTTCCAACTTAGCACCAGAGAAACCATTGCATGAGGAAGAGGCATGGGCGCCAGGGTGGAGGACAGAAGGGAGACGCTGTAGAGACTTGGGTGGGACCAGTGAGGGTGCTGAGTATCCGCAGCCATAGAGGGAGGAGGTGGGCACAGACCGCAGACGAAGTTTGTCAAGCCTGCTCTTGAGTCTCCCTGGCACAGCCCTGCGCACGCGTCCTCAGGCCCTCTGGGCAAATATCACCCCTGGTCCACCTGTCAGGGCACAGGATAGGAGGTGCCCAGGGCATCAGGGATGAGCCAGCGCCGCAGGCACCCCCTCCTCCTGCTCCTCACCCCCAGCCTGGAGGCTGCACTGGGAGTCCCTTCCTCTCCTGTGGCTTCTCTCCAGGAGCGTAGGAGACAGTGAGCAGGCAGCTGGGCTGGGACCAGAGCTCTCCACACCGCCTGTGAGACACTTACCCTGGAGACCAGGGACAGGGCAGGGCTGGTCCTTCTGGGGCTGCAAGGGAAAGGCTCTCCCAGCTCTGGTGCTGCCAGCTGTCCTTGGTGCCTTGGTTTGGAGACCCATCCCCCTCACCCATCTCTGCACGTGTCCAAGTCACATGACTTTCTCTCTGCGAGCGACTCTCATTTCCTTCTTCCAAGGACACCTGTCACTGCAGCGAAGGCCCACCCATCCAAGACCCTGAGACCCCCCCTCTGACCTTGATTACATCTGCCAAGGCCCTGTTCCCGATGAGGCCATGGTCACTTTGTCCCATCCGCATGGATTAGGGGACACAGCACCCAGCCCAGAAGAGGTACCACCGGGCACACGGAGACACTGAGGCCCGGGGCTGAGTGGAAACATCGGTCTCAGAACAGCAAGCGGAGTAGCAATGTCCCATAAATGCTGGCGAATGCACGCCCAGGCACAAGGCACATTTCCCTATGGGCCTGTTCTCCCCCTGTCCATGCGCCCACGTGTGACAAGATGCACGCCCTGCGACCAGCGCGGCCCTTCCCTGCAAGGCGTGCAGGGCGGGAAGAGGCCTCTGAGCCAGGATCTGCAGGGCTTTCCTGTAGGAAGGGGGAGCCCATCTCTGCATCACCCCTACTCCTTGCACAGTGTTCTGACAGGAGGCACATTGTGGCTGTGCAGTTCCCTGTGCTACCGCCTCCCACCAGCAGGGGGCGCCCACGGGCCTCTCATTGTGACTGCCCACCTTGCTCTGCCTGATAGTCCCGCCCCTCCCGGAAGTCAGCTGGAGGCACCCAGAGACAGCAGCCTCCAGGGGCCAGGACTGTGTGACCCTGGGGGCCTCAGGCAGCACCGGACAAGGGCAGCCTCGAGGCGGACATGGGGGGGGGCGGCGGGCGATGCCCTGAGGCGGCTGATCCCGCGGGGAGGAGCCCCTGCAGGCGGGGGGGGGGGGGGGGGGGGGCGCGGGGGCTGAGGACCTCCCCGCTGGGGCTCCAGGTCCTCCGGGCCTCATCGGCCCCGCTCTGCTGCTCCAGCGGCCGAGGGGGCGCCTTGTGAGTCGGGTTTTGTTTGTGAGAAAGACTCCTCCGCACTGGCCAGGCCGCCCTCCCCGCAGAGGGCCATGGAGCCCGGCGCCTGCTCTGCCCCGCGTGGGCCCCGCTCAGGGCGCTGCTCCAGGGCCTTCCCGGCCCAAGGCCTCCCGTGTCGGACCCGGATCCTCCTCAGCCCAAGGGTTCGGTTCCGGCGGGAAGTAAAAGCCACGGACCCGACCACCTGCTGCAGGTCAGGCGTCCACTGGACCTGGGACCAGCAGGTCATTGACCTCTGGGCCCTTCAGCCTTCCCCACGGCGGGACGGACACCGGAAATGACGCCAGGGGCGCCATGGAGCCCCAGGTCTGTGGTGCCAGGAGGGTCCTCGTGGGACCCAGAGTGCCCCAAGCCCACGGTCCCTCACGGAGCTGCTCCTGCTCATTTGTCCATCAGACATCAGGTCTCTGCAGATCTGTGTGCGAGTCCCGCCGGAATTACTGTGTGTGCTCACATAACTTCAGCAGCATGGATGGTATGGCTCGTTTTCAATGCTCTGCTAAGTTATGTTTTATACTGAAGACGTCAAATGCATTCGAGGAAATTTGATGTACTTGAGTCCATCCATTCCTGTGTTGAAAACATTCCACCATAGTATTTTATACATGAATTTTCTGGATGGCTACAGCGTTCTAATTTGTTTTTTTAAATCTATTTCTATTGATTTAAGAGAAGAAGGGAGAGGGAGAGACAGAGACATCAATGATGAGAGAGAATCATGGACCATCTGCCTCCTGCCCACCCCACATTGGGGACGGAACCTGCAAACATGTGCCCTGACTAGGAATTGAACCCCGAGGTCCTGGTTCCTTGGTTGATGCTCCACCTCTGAGTCATGCCGCTGGGCTAATGTCTCTTTTTTAAGTTCCATTTGAACATGATGTCATGGTCATGGTTTGCTCTTCAGGTTGATCTTTAGTGAAGGGGCTCCAATAGGGAGTTCACAGGTTACATTTATTATTTATTAAATAAAGACTATGCCCTGTCTATGGGCGCTGGCCTCTGTGAGGTCATGGTTCCCTCCTGCCCATCTGCGCCTTCTCTGGAGGCGTCTAGCATTTAGAGTTTGCCCTTTAGCAGTGACACGTGTAAATGACACTCTGACCTGAATGGTGGTGGCGGGCTTTCTAAAGCGGTGGGGAGACGGGGGCTCCCAACTCCACGACCCTCCCTCCATTTCCTCTTCCAGCTCCCGTTCCTCAGAGTTTGATCTTTTCCATCTAGTGGCTGTGTGGCTGGGCACAGCAGCTGGTCCCACAGGTCTGCCTTTGGCAGGTGTCCCTTCCAGACTGCCCCCTCCACAGGGCTCCATGCCCCACCTGGCCGTGCTCCCGCCGCCTCCTCCGGGCTCAGTGTGCGTTTCAGACTGAGTGCTGTTGGATGTGCAGAGTGTAGACAGACATGTGCGGTGCTCTTTCTCCAAGGAGCCAGACGGCTGCTGGCCAAGGCAGTCCACCTTGACTTAGAAGGCGAGAGGGTGTGCTTACGGGCAGGTGCCAGTGCCGGGGCGGGTTGCTCTGTGCTGCATCCACCAGTCCCTGTGGCCCTGGAGCAATACTGCACACTCAGACCGGGTCTTAAAGCGTGTGCCCTCTGGGTGTGTGTATCCTACTGTGTGTGTGTTCATGTGCTGATTTGAAAAGTACTGACTCTTCCAGCATAAACACTTCAGCTGGCTGGAGAGAAGGGTCCCTGAGAGGAACTCGATGCCATGATTGTCAGGTGTTTGCGATGACTTTTGGCCTGTTTTCTTTTTCACATACAATATATAATCTTTATTGTTAACATTATTACAGATATCCCTCTTATTCCCCCCAGAGCTTCACTCCACCTGGATCCCACCACACTGCAGGCCCTTGCCACCTTATTGTCTGTGTCCATAGTTACTGCATACATGCATATAAGATCTTAGTCTAATCTCTTCCTGCATCCCCCCACTCCCCCTTCCCTCTGAGAATCATCTGTCTGTTTCATTTCCATGCCACTGATTCTGTTCCATTCACCAGTTTATTCTGTTCATCAGATTTTTCTAATTCATTTTTAGATTCACTTGTTGATAGATATGTTTTTGTTGTCTCTTTGTTGTTCATAATTTTTTATCTTTACCTTTTTTTCTTCTTAAAAAAAAAAAAAAAATACCCTTCAGCATTTCATATAATACTGTTTTGGTGGTGATGAATTCCTTCATCTTTTTCTTATCAGTGAAGCTCTTTATATGGCATCAATTCTGAATAATAGCTTTGCTGGGTAGAGTATTTTTGGTTGTAGGTTCTTGCTATTCATCACTCTGAGTATTTTTTGCCACTCCCTTCTGGCCTGCATAGTTTCTGTTGAGAAATCACCGGACGGTCATATGGGTACTCCCTTGTAAGTAACTAACTGTTTTTCTCTTGTTGCTTTTAAGAGATTCTCTCTTTGGGAGAAACCAAGATGGCAGCATAGGTAAACACCTAAACTGCTGCTTCACACAACAATATCAAAACTACAACTCAAAGACCAAACGGACACCATCCAGAACCACAGGAAAGCTGGCTGAGTGGAAATTCTACAACTAAAAGAAAAGAGGAAAGCACATTGAGACTCAGAGGAGATGCAAAAGGCTGAGGTACAGAGACGCTCACGTGGAGACAACGGGCGACAGTGTGCACAGGCGGTTGAGTGCGCGGCTGGCTTTCTAAAGCGGTAGGGGATGGGGGCTCCCAACTGTGCTGAACTCCAGTTCCGGGCGAGTTTCTGAGTACCCCGACTCATTCAAGGAGAATCTGGACTGTCTGGCAGTGGGCCAAACACAAGGGCGGCGTTCTCTCAGAGGTGCTTGCAGCAATTACTGAGGGACTCTGAGACCGAGGTACCTCATAGGGCAGGGCTGATGGGAAACCAAGGCTGTCTGCTCTGCCCTGAAACTCCGCCCCATCCAAGCTGAGCCCAGAGGCTTTTGCATTTTGCAAGTCTTGTCTCATAAGAGTGTCTCCAGCACAGAAGTTCTTCCAGCATAGACACAGCTGATCCTCACAGCCAGTTGGCCTGCAGGTCAACTCCTCCCAGTGATACCAACAACAATCAAGATTTAACTACAAAAAGGCTGAGCACAAAGTCCACAAAGGGGTGCACCAAGAGTGTCCACCTCAGGTAACTGGGAAGGCTGAGCCACTGTGCCCTATAGGACACCTACCACACAAAGCTACTCTACCAGCTCAGGGAAGCAGCAAAAATGTGGAGACAAAGAAACAGATCACAAATGAAAGAAATGGACAAAAGTAAACGACTGGATATAGAATTCAAAACCACGGCTATAAGGTTTTTCAAGAATTTCCTAGAAAAGGCCGATAAATTTAGCGGGACCCTTGAGGATATGAAAAAGGACCAACTAGAAATTAAACATACACTGACTGACATCAAAAATATCATAAAGAGACCTAACAGCAGACTAGAGGACCACAAGAATCAAGTCAAAGATTTGAAATACAAAGAAGCAAAAAACACTCAGCCAGGAAAGCAAAAAGCAAAAAGAATCCAAAAATTTGAAGATCGTGTAAGGAGCCTCTGGGACAACTTCAAGCATACCAACATCAGAATTATGGGGTTTCCAGAAGAAGAGAGAGAGCAAGATACTGAAAACCTATTTGAAGAAATAATGACTGAAAACTTCCCCCACCTGGTGAAAGAAATAGATTTACAAGTCCAGGAAGCACACAGAACCCCAAACAAAAGGAATGCAAAGAGGATCCTACCAAGACACATCATAATTAAAATGCCAAGAGCAAAAGACAAAGAGAGAATATTAAAAGCAGCAAGAGAAAAACAGTTAGTTACCTACAAGGGAGCGCCCATACAATTGTCAGCTGATTTCTCAATAGAAACTATGCAGGCCAGATGGAAGTGGCAAGAAATATTCAAAGTGATGAATAGCAAGAACCTACAACCAAGATTACTCTACCCAGCAAAGCTATCATTCAAAATTGAAGGTCAGATAAAGAGGTTCACAGATAAGAAAATGCTAAAGGAAGTCATCACCACCAAACCAGTATTATATGAAATGCTGAAAAAAATTTATTTAATAAAGAGGAAGAAGAAAAAAAGGTAAAGAGAAAAATTATGAATAACAAATACATGTCTATCAACAAGTGATTCAAAAAGTCAAGTGAATAAAAAATCTGAAGAACAGAATAAACTAGTAAATATAATAGAATCAGGGGCATAGGAAGGGAGTGGACTGACAATGCTTGGAGGGTGTGGGAAGAGACTGGACAAAAAGCATACACCTATGGATGAGGACAGTGGGGGGGAGGAAAGTGTAGAGGATGGGGTGGGAACCGGGTGGAGGGGAGCTATCGGGGGGAGAAAGGGGAACAATTGTAATAATCTGAACAATAAAGATTTATTAAATTTAAAAAGATTCTCTCTTTGTCTTTTGCTCTTGGCATTTTAATTATGATGTGTCTTGGTGTGATCCTCTTTGGGTTCCTCTTGCTTAGGACTCTGTGCCTCCTGGACTTATAAGTCAATTTCTTTCACTAAGTAGGGCAAGTTTTCTGTCATTATTTCTTCAAATAGGTTTTCAATATCTTGCTTTCTCTCTTCTTCTGGAACCCTCATAATTCGGATATTGGTATGCTTGAGGTTGTCCCAGAGACTCCTTACACTATCATTTTTTTTTTTTTGGATTCTTTTTGCTTTTTGCTTTTCCTGTTGGGTTTTTTTTTTTGCTTCCTCGTATTTCAGATCTTTGACTTGATTCTTGGGATCCTCTAGTCTATTGTTGAATCTCCATGTATTTTTCTTTATTTTAGTCCGTGTATACATAATTTCTGACTGGTCCTTTTTTTTTTTTTTTTTTTTTTGTTCTCACTAAGATCTTTAAAGGTCTCAATAAGTTTCTCAGAGTTTTCTAAAAGATTGAATAATTTTTTTTTTTTTTTTTTTTTTTACATTTTTTTATTATTATTATCTTATTTTTTTAATTACTTTATTGATTAAGGTATCACATATATTTGTCCTCAACCCTCCCCCTCCCCCATTCCCATCCCAAACCCCCCCTCCACATGCATGTCCCCACCCCCCTGTTGTCCATGATCACTGGTTATGCTCATATCAAGCACACAAGTCCTTTGGTTCTATCTCTATCTCCTTCCCCCCCACCCTCCCTTACCTTCCCTCTGAGGTCTGACAGTTTGATCGGTGCTGCTGTTCTTGTTCTTCAGTCTAGGTTGTTCATCTTTTCCCCTAGATGAGTGAGCTCCTGTGATACTAGGAATACACTTATAGGCATCGAAAATGAGACAAGCAATAATGGTTATGCTGAGAGGCACATGAGTCAGTCTATAGTGAGTTTCTTTCTGGGCCATCAGTTCCTGAATAACCTTATAACTGTGGTTTGAACTCTGTGTCCAGTATTTTGCTTTCCTCCATTTCTTTCATTTGTGACATGGCTCTTTGTCTCTGCATTTTGGCTGCTACCCTGTGTTTGCTTCTGTGTATTGGGTAGCTGCTAAGTCTCCTTGAGCTGATAGAGTGGACTTGGGTGGTAGGTGTCCTATAGGGGCTAGTGGCTCAGCCTCCATCATCACCTGAGATGGACACTCTTGGTGCCCCCCTTTGCGAGCTGTGTGCACAGCGTTGTTGTAGTTAAGCCTTGATTGGTGTTGGTATCACTGGGAGGAATTGCCTTCCAGGCCAATTGGCTGTGCAGACTAGCTGTGTCTACAGTGGAAGACCCGCTTTGCAGGAGACACCCTTACGGGGCAGGACTTGCTTCAGTGCGGCTTTGGTGCTCAGAGTCTGCCCCTTGAGTGTGTCACTTACGGATGTGAAGGGTTGGAATCTGGTATGGTCTGACACTGACCACTGGATACACTGGCTCCTGGGTCTCCATGGAGTGTAAAGTCAGCCACTGCCTGAGGCCACCCAGCAGGAGCTACAGAGAGATCTGCAGATTCCTCCTCTTCGTATCAGGTTTAGAAGTGCCCAGACGAGGCCCAGCTGGGAAGCAAGGCAGGCTGGTGCTGGTGCCAGCCTTGGGACTTTTATTGAAAGCTTTGGGGTTTCCTGTTCCAGCTGCAGCTTGTTTGACACGTTTTAGGCTGAACAAGGACAGGCCATTCATATAGAAAAGCCGCTGCGCAGAGTTTGGGTGGGGGGTTGAAAATTGGGTGGGAGGGGTCTCAGGGAATCTTCAGGGTAGAGCAAACAGAAATGGCTGCCAGTCAACCCTGCACCAGGGAGGTTCCAGCACAGGAATAATGACCACTTCTAGCACCTCCATCTGGAAGAAACCTGCCCCCACCTTCTTGCCCCGATGCCAGACAGTCCTTTTTCTCCCCGTATTTGTCTGGGTCCCCCAGGGCCTTGTGAGGCACTGGAGCTCAGAGCAAGTGGGAGCTTGTAAATTCAGTTGTGGTGCTGGCCTTTTAAGAGGAGCAGTTGGGTCTCCAGCAGCCTGTGTGTCACTCAGCCCCAATCAGCACTGGTTTTAACAGTCCTAGTTCTTATGGCCTGGCCCGTATGGACTTCTTTCCCCAGCTATGGGACCCTGGGCTGGGGTCTGGTGTGGGGCTGGGGCTCCTTACTCCTCCAGGCGACCTCCAAAGGGGCGATCCCCCTCCTGATTAAAAAAGCGACACACCCGGGTGCCCAGCCAGCCCATTCCATGCCTTTGAACCTGCTACCAGTCTCAATGTGCTTTCTTCTTGACCTCTCCAGTTGGAGTACTTCCACTCAGCCAGCTTTCCCGTGGTTCTGGATGATAGTTGTTCTGTATTTTAGTTGTAATTTTGATATGATTGTGGCAGGCAGCACGGGCTAGTACAGGCGTTTACCTATGCCTCCATGTTAGTTCCCGACTTAAGGTCTGGCCTGTTTTCTTAGTGCAGGTCGGGGCTCCCTTTCTGGAGGCCACGGTGAGGAACTTTGACGATGCCTACAGAAAGGGAAACGAGGGCAAGGAAGGTGGCAATCTGTTCACTATCTTGGCCCTTTTGTATGACTCCCACGTGGTACAGTCTCTCCTCATATTCGACATTTTGAGAAAACGAGCTGGAACTTTCACAGAGAAAGGTAAGGAACTGATCCTGTTAAGGCTGAGAAATGGGGATTTTCATTGAGAAATACGATGCTATGTCCCTGGCAGTGATCACGGAGACCAGGGCCAAAGCCAGCGGGGCGGGCAGCACGTTCCAGGACCAGACCAGGGGACGAGGGTCCCTCGACCTGCCTCCTAAGTGCTAAGTGCTCAGAAGCTGACCAGCATGTAAAAATAAGTGGGTAAATGTTCTGTTTCATGTCCCAGCAATCTGTGATTGTCGGCTCCAGTGGTTAAGATGTTTTTATCGTTAATATGTGAACAAACCTTGTTCTTTTACTAAGAATGCGGGTATTTTGTGAATTTAAGAATCGATTTATTTAACACTCATCTATTCAAAAAATCTATACTGGGGAAGGCCGTGCAAAAAATCTTCACTGGGAAGGCCGTGTGGCTCAGGGCTCAGGTGTCAGCCCCTGGACAGCAATGTGACCTGAGTAGTCCAAGCCTCAGTTTCCCCTTCTAGAAAACAGGGCTGAGCAGACCTCCTTCCTCGTTTCCTTTTCTGCAGATCAGAGGTAGGGGAGGACGAGGAAGCCTCTAGGGGTGTGTGAGGAGCAGGAAGAGGGTTGTGTGCCCCCAGGGGGGAGCAGGGCAGAGGCCGTTTGCAAGGACTTGGGCTTTGATTCTGGAGGCACCTGAAGGATTCTGAGTGGGAAAATGGCCTGGGAAGGCTTCGTGGTAATGGTCACCTTGGCTACAACGTAGAAGACAAGTGGTCAGAGAGGGAGGGGGAGACCCACCTTCAGGGGTCAGAGATGGTGGTGGGAGGATTAGCTCAGTTGCAGGGGTGTGGGTGTGGGTGAGGGATTTGGAACTGACCAGGCGGGGAATGGGTGGGAGGGAAGGGGGGGGGGGTCAGCCCATGTTCTCAGCTTGTGCCTTTAGTGGACAGCAGTACATGCAGAAGACACAGGCTCAAAAGGGAGGACGGGGTCATCCTGAAACCCAGAAATGCTCACTGGGAGGTGCTGTGGTCTGAGCCCTCTGAGGATGCGCAACCCTTAATATACTCGGTGTACACTGTGAATGGGCGAGTGTGATGCTATGTGAATTACATGACTAAACAGTGAATACTTGGGGACGTCTCAGACAGCGGTATCTGGGAGGTCTCTGGACTGTTCTTGCAACTTTTCTCTCAGTGACATTATTTCCAGTTTAAAAGTGAAAAAAGTGAACAGGCCAGTAGTGGGGAAGCAATGACCAACATGGTGGAGAGGATGGGTGACACAGACACAGAGCACAGGGGCCAGGAGGGAGGGGCACAGGGGGGGGGGGGGGGGGGGGGGTCAGTGGATGGAGGGGAGCAGGAGAGGGAAGGAGAGCTCTATGGGTAGTGGTCACGGCCCGGGCGGGGGTCTGGTGTAGATCTGGTGCCGGGTTCATGTTAAAGGCTGCAGCGGCTGGAGTGGGGATGGTCTGCCTGAGACCATCGGCTTTATCAGCAGTGATGGCCACATGCAGAGTTGGTTTGTTTCTTCCCATGTTGAAGTGATGACAGTTTGAAATGATGGCTCTCTCCTTCTTTAGTTTATATTTTTAAGATTCGCTGTATTCTGGAAACGCTGTTAGTACTGAAGACCAATGACATGCACAGGATTCCGGGCTGTGAGCCTGAGCCTGTAGAGAAACCGAGGAAATTGCTAAGAGCGGAGGTGAGTCACTGTGACTCCTAACTGCTTCGAGTTCCCTGTGGACGTGGCCCCACCGTGGAAGTGTGGGCGGTAGATGGAGATGTGGGTCAGGTGCCCGGCCTGCTCAGCAATCGTTTGGAGGGATCGAATGGCAGCTGCGTTTCTGTGGTGAGACCCTTTGAGTGGCCCATGTACAGGGGGGTCCCTGTGAGATAAGCATCCCCCACACTTAGCCTCAGGGGCTGGACTCAGCTGCAGCAGAATCACCATAGAGCCTTCTGACCCCGTTGGAAGAGGCCCCACCAGGACCAGAGGTGTTAGCCTAGCAGGAGAAGGGCTTGTCTATGTGTCCCCCCCCCCCCCCAGGTACTTTTACGTGGGGCCACAGCAGAGACCCACTGCCCTTTCCAGTCAGGGAAGTCCTCTGTCCTTCCTTAAAAATTTTTTAAGGGAATTTATATATATTGGGTTCAGAGATAAAGGGAGACGGAGAAGGAGAAACATCCATGATGAGAATCATTGATTCACTGCCTCCTGTACGCCCCATCCTAGGGATGGGGGCCACACCCAGGGCATGTGTTCTGACCTGGAATTGAACCATGACTGCCTGGTTCATACTTCGACACTCAACCACTGGGCCAGGCCGACCAGGCTCAGGTGGTGGTAAAAAATGCTTGTATAAATAAAAGAATGGTATTGCTGGTTTACTTCCTTTAAGATATTCTTTGAAACTATAGGGGAATTTGGTAAGAATATATAACTGAAAATTTGAAAATTACCTTCTAAGATCTAATGGACCCATTTTTTCTTTAAATCCTATCCCGAGGATATGCTTACTCTTACTGATTGAGAGAGAGAGAGAAAATCATTGATGTGGGAGAAAAACATCAATTGGTTGCCTCTCATACACACACTCATCGGGGAGTGAACGCCCAGCCTAGGTATGTGCCCTGACCTGAATTGAACCCACAGCCTTTCCGTGTAGAGACGATGCTCCAACAAACCGAGCCACACCGGCCAGGTCATGGGACCAAATTGAGGAAAGAAAACCTTATATGACTCCTAAGATTTGTGCATATCCGAGGTCCAACCTACACCTCAGTCAATGGGAGTTGATGGAACACCTTCATGACTTTGTGTTGATTGAATGAGATGCAGTGTGTGCAACGCGCTCATCACTGTGCCAGGCTGGCACTCACTCCTTTGTGGTTTCAGTGGGCCTCATCCTGTTTTCTGTGTCGCTGTTATGTATTTTCCTTAAAATAGCTATAAGTTCATAAATTTTGCATCATTTCTCTAAAATGTTGGCTAAAAAAAATTGGGAGCACAGAGTTTAAATTCTTATCATCCAGTTACTATCTCATTGGCGTAAGCTCATCAATTCAACTGTTCTTGAAATCTTGATTTGCATAATGATAAGAAAAATAATTTTTAATATATCAAGATTCTTTCAATTATATGTTATTTGCTGTGTTCTCAGTTCAGGTCACAACATCTACAAATTTGTTTCCAGGTTAGATCTCATTTTGTTGGACATTAATTTAAATCACATCATGCATTCCACAAATGAAGGCTGTGAGATTTATGCAATAGATTCTACACGAGGAATGGATTGAGGTAGTTATGAAAAAGTAACCCCTCTAGGTGGGATTTATTTTCATTTTTATTCATATGTTAGAGGCAGGAGTAAAATATTGGGGATGAGCTATAATTATAAGGAATATTAATGGTGCTCTGTTAACCGTGATTGTTCTGTTCTGATTAGAGAAAGCACGTTCTAATCTGGCGGAGAGTTGTAAGCCCTGGGACCTGGGAGCTAATTAGGGAATGCAGACCACCCTTCTTTCTGAGAAAGGTCTAGATTAGCAACCTCGTTACCTGTAATCTGGTCCCTGAGCCACCCACCCTCTGCCAATTACCTCCATGAAATTTCTACTTTCCCGTGGGATCTTTGTCCTTCTACCCAAGATAAGCAGCTGGATTATGGGGGGGGGGGGGGGGGGTAGGGAAGGGGAGGCGGGTACAACAGACGTTTGTGGGTGACCTGCTGTTCTCCCATTCTGCTGCATTAATGGAATAAATGCTCATATATGAGTCAACCCTGTCTCTGCTTCATTGGCACAAGTAGTGACCAGCAGCCTGGACCCATTGGTTGTCCGGTTTCACGTTCAGTAAGTTTATAACAGTTTACTGGAGCTGAATAATATAATATAAATGATAATCGGTACTTCCCCCCCCATCATAATTCCAAAGATTTCATCTACATAAAACAATTTAAATTTATCTTAAATTAAGAGCGAGTTTTTTAATTAACCCAAGTAAAACCATTACTAGTTTAGAAATAATTAAAACACATTTAGCTCATTGACTGGCAGCCTAAATGTTTAAATTCTGTTCTGAATATACCTGTATATTTGTTCTCTAAATGTCTTTCTTGCATGGGCTGATTTAGTACTCCTTGCACAGAAAGCTATGTACAAAATCCTATTGTTAAAATATTTTCTAGTCTGGCCAGCATGGCTCAGTGATTGAGCGTCAAACTATGAACCAGAAGATCACCGATCCATACACAGTCAGGGCACATGCCCGGGTTGGGGCTCGATCCCCATATGGGGGCGTGCAGGAGGCAGTAGATCAATGCTTCTCTCTTCATGGGGTTTTTTCTCTCTCTCCCCCTCTCCTTTCACCTCTGAACAATAAATAAAGATATATTTTTTAATAAATATTTTCCAAATGTACAGCATTACTTTGTTCATTTTTTTTCTTATAAATTACACATTGGTTAGTGGTCTGTCAAATTGTTTTTTAGGCAGTTGACTGGTGGACATCAGGGGTTCTAATGTATGAACTCTTCACAGTGGATGGGGAGAAGAATTCCCGAGCTGAGCTCTCTAGGTAAGACTTCACAAAATAAAATGAATGTGTTGTTCCCTTAAAGGAATGGGTCAAATCTTTGTAATTTGGCTGATGGGAAAAAAGTAATTTTTCAAAACGTGGGTAGACATATTAGAATGAAGTGGTTAGTTTCCATTTATAATGATATAGGATCTATAAATATAACCTTTATGTTTCTTTTATATTTTTTATGTGCCCAGCTAGATCTTAAGTTTTGTAGGGAGAGTGTCATAATTTTTGAGTATTCCAAAAAGCAGTTAGCATGGGGCGTGAGCCACAGGCAGAGCCGTTTAGAATGCGGGGCCTAGAGCCGATTGGATAGGCGGGGGGCATGGAGACAGTGGAATGTTAGGTGCAGAGTGGGTGGTTGTGGAGTAGGTGGGCGTGGAGGGTAGAGTGACGTGTGGGTGGTGGGCGTGGAGTCAGTGTGTGCGGAGTCGGAGGGTGCGGAGTAGCTGGGTGCGGAGTCGGTGTGTGAACTGTCAGTTTGTGGAGAGTCGGTGTGAATACTCGGTGTGAGAAGAGCCGGTGAACATAGAGTCGGTGAGTGCAGAGCCTCTTCCTGTGTCAGAAGGGACCCTCCCTGCCTCCCCCTCCGGGCTCTGTGAAGACTGAATGTGCAAGGACAGAGGGCACCTAGCGCAGGGCTGGGGATGGGCAGAGAGACGGTGCCCAGGTGACTCCAGAGTCTGTGAGCAAACCCTTCCCGCTGCCAGGCACTGAGCAGAACCGCGTCCACTGGCAGTAGGACCACGGCTTCCCTTCAAGAAAAACTTGGGATCTGGATCGTGGGGGTAAAATGAACAGGAGATGGAAAAGCAGGAAAAGCAGGAGCTACCGCCCCTTCCCAGTTGTTAGAACCGTGCGTGGGGCCGGGCTTGGAAAACTGCCCTCGGAGAGCAATGGACACATCCCGTGTATGCGTGTCCCCAACTGACGGCTGTGGGGGAGACTCAGCCCCGAGGACACCCAGTGGGTCCAGGGGGGATTCTGGGCGGGAGCAGGGACGAGGGAAAGAGCTGAAACGTTCCCCCCCGTGTGCTGGGCCCTGGGACAGGAATAGGCCCCAGGGACTCCTCCCGTGAGGGGCCTGTGAGGGACCAGCCTTGGCTTTGCACACCCAGCAGGTGCCTGACACCCGGAGGCCCATAGTACTGTTTGTTGTGTCTCAGCCCTCATTTCCGGGAAACTGTCCAGAGCTGTTGGTTTTCCAAGAGGACATGTGTCAACTGTTCAGAGGGGAACTGTGTGTATGTAAAAAAACTCGCCTGAGTAGCCATTTTTTCCAGCACCCAGATGAGTGGAGTGACTGTGGAATTGAAAGGCCTAGGCTCAGCCCTCAAACCCGGGATAGCTCTTAGCCCCACCCCTTCCTTGTTAAGGAAACGGGCTCAGGGAAGTCCCATACCGATCAGCAGGTGCACTCGTCCAACCAGATGAGGCTGTACACGTCAGGCACTCTCGCATCCTGTGTACCGGAGATGGGGCAGTTTTAGGTGTATGTGCTGCGCTTCCCTGATTTTATACTCCTGGTTGATGCTGCTGCGGACACAGGGACTGCTGCCAGCGAAGAGGCATTTGCTAAGTTCAGCGGCTTAAGTGGGCACCACAGAAGGCCCTCAAAACAGACAGGGCCTCCCTGTCGGGGTGATGCCCAGGTTGCGGCTCCATGACAAGGGGTGGCCTGTGGGAGGCAGGCGATCAGTGATTCTCTCTCATCCTTGATGTGTCTATCTCTTCCTCTCCTTTCCTGTCTGAGATCAATAAAATTATATTTAAAAGAAATATATTAGAGGTCCGGTGCATGAAATTCATTCTCCCGGACGGGGGCCCCTCAGGCTGGCCTCCTGCACCCTCTCCAATCTGGGACTCCTTGGTGGATGTCCAACTGTCGGTTTAGGCCCAGTCCTGCAGGGATCAGGCCTAAACCGGCAGTCAGCCATCCCTCTCGCAATCCAGGACTGCTGCCTCATACTGCTCCCCTGGCTGCCTGCCTGACCGCCACTTAACTGCTCCTCTGCCAGCCTGCCAGCCTGATCGCACCCTTACTGCTCCCCTACCCACCTGATCGCTCCCTTACTGCTCTCCCCTGCTGCTGGTTTGATCACCCCTACCTTCTCTTCCCTGCCGGCCTGATAGCCCCTAACACCTCTGCTTTGGTCCCCACCACCTTGGCTTTATCCAGAAGGACGTCCAGAAGACATGTGGTCTAATTAGCATATTACCCTTTTTTATTAGTATAGATATTTTAAAAAATAAAACAAAACAGATAAGGCCTGGCTGCTGTGTTGCTTTTCTGAAAGGATGGATGTAGGTGGGTGATGTGGCAAAAAGGGTCTCTGCTGGCATCTAGGATGTGGGTTGAGCTGTGATTTTGGGGTCCCCATGGCCTTTCCAAGACATGTTAAGCCAGCTAAGGGCCTCAGAGCTGCCCGTCCTCCTATCACTTGCTTTACAGCCCTGTGCTGTGCGTCACTTTGTTCACACATCACTGACCTCGGGCGTCTTCATCACCTACCACTGGGTCAGCATGTCTCAGTGGCTGTAGGTGTCCCAGCTGGGCCCTGTGTTGGAGTCACTTCTGTACAGCTGTGCCTTAGGAAGTGAGCAGGTGCATGGAGGCCCTGCATCCTGGGGAATGAGGGCAGCTGCCCGGGGCAGGGCCTACCCAGAGGGTGCCCTGCCCTGGTGCGCATCCTCACCCCCCACCCCTCTTCTTGCACTAGGAGCCTGGACACATCCCCCAGCAGTTCCTTGAGGAGCTGCTGGGGGACAACATGGCCCTCAAGGCTGAAAAGGGCCACAAGATGGACCACCCCGACCCCCGGAGCTTGGAGCTGGGGCAGCTGTCAGAAGGTAGGCAGCAGCCCCTGGTGCTGGGAGCCAGCCCGGCTGCAGCTTCTCCCTCAGCCAGGGAGCTGAGCCCTCGGCTCTGAATCTCCTGGGCCAGCCATCCTCAGCCCAAGTCCAGAGGGTTTTATTCAAGGGCCATTTGGAACTGTTCATGGCCATTCTCCCCAAGGAGAACATGGAGGGTCTGGCAGCCTTGAAGTCAGGACATGAACTACAAAGTAAGTGCTGCCAGTTTTCCCAGCTCCCATGTGAACAGTCCCAGGAGCCTTCAGAGGACAGCACGCTGACCCCCAGAGGCTGACTTAGATCTGTCCGTGGGGGATTGAAGCTCTGGATGGCAGGAGCCTTCCCCCAGCGGTCGGTCACTCACCTGCATTATAACAGCAGCCTGGGCTGATTTCCTCCGTTCATGTCATCATCAGACAGATGGGTGCAGTCTGCTCTCTGTCTCCCGGGGCAGGGGCTGCTCAGTGACACCTCCTCCCGAAGGGCCTTACCCAGGGGTGGCAAGTACTGGGCACACGCGCTCCAGAGGCTCCCCCCCCCCGCAGACATACGGTCAATTTTCGTGCACCCCCACACTCCCAGCTGAGCCCCCCCCCAACACCCCCCACTCTGAGGGTTGGGAGAGAAACCATGCCATGTCTTTGCGGTCTCTGTAAGTGTCTGAAATCCTTGACTTGACAGTCAGGTTAGAACTGGGCAAAAAGTGGTTCCAGCAGTTCCACCATCTTGAACTTTTGTATTGGCCTGTCCACGGTCACCTGCTTTCTTCTTAAGCTCTGGGTGGCTCCCCAATGGAGCCCAGATGAGCCAGCAGAGGGGCCACACACAACCGACAGCGACAGCACCCTGTGAACAACACAGGCCATCCAGCTGACCGTCCCCGGTCTTCAAACCTAGGCTTCAGGGGGATGGCCCTCTCGGAGGGATGACCGTCTCGGGGCGGAGACAGAGAGGGGAAGCGGAGGTCCTGGAATCTGGGCTCTGACTCCACTTTGCTCTTCAGCCTCCAGCCGGATCCTGGCATTGGAGGAAAATCACGAGACCCTCCAGGGCGCAGTCCGGGAACTGCAGGGCGACTCCCTGGCCCTGCAGGAGAGGAGCGTCACATGCACGGAGCTGCAGAAGGAGGTCCAGCAGCTCCGGGAGCAGGTAACAGGGGGTGGTGTCCGGAACATACGGGCAAGCCGGTGGCCGCGTGTGCCGTGGGGGTCCGGTTTGCGGTTAGCCTCAAAGCCAAGTTCACGTTGTCACCTGACTGTGGCACGGGCTGGGTCTTTGGCTCTGCAGGTGGAAGAGTTGGGGATCCAACTACGGAATGAGAAGCCCACCAGGCAGCACCTGAGCGCCCTCAAAGGACAGCTGTTGAAACTCATAGACACCCTGAGGCTGTACAGGGCCAAGCAGGTAGGCCCTCCAGAGCGCAGCCCCTCTGGTGCCCCTGCCTGCTAGAGGGAGTGTCCAGGATCACAGCCGTGTCCTGGTCCTTGAGCAGTGATTCCTTGCTCAGCTGCAGCTCAGACCAGCAATTCTCAGCCACGGCAGGGCCCCGGGTCAGGTATTGCCTCCCAGGGACACTGGCCATCTAGTTGTTGATTGACAGGACTGGGGGGGGGACGAGAAGGGAGGTGCTGCTGGCTGTGCAGGGTGGATGGTTGTTCTGGTAAATATCAGGGTAAATTAGTTGCTAGTGTTGTTCAGGTATTTTGCATCCTTACTGATGTTCTATGTACTTTAAAGAAATATGGTTTTAATTGTGGTCAAAGGGGGCAGCCAAGGAGCTGGTCCAGAGAGCCGGCGTCATTTGCCCCTAAAGGTCCCATGTGTGTGGAGAGGGCGCAGGACTCATGTAGCCCCATGTGATGGTCCGTTCATGTCGTGGGCCGACCCAGCGCAGTCCCTTAAGTGCTGGGAGAACCGCACTCAGCACGGCTGGGTGCTGCCTGGCCCGAGGGTCCCTGCTCTTTTGGGGTCTGCACTTGCCCTGCTCTTGGCCCCTCACTGCGTGTGGGGTGCAGGGATGTGGAGTGTGTGGCTCCCCGGGGCCTGCATCCAGGGAGGCATCCTCACCTTTTCCATGAAAACCAGCAGGGGGCCGAGGAGAAGCAGCTGGAGGAGCTGCGGGAGCAGCAGAAGCAGCTGACTGAAGTCCAGGAGGCCCTGCTGCAGGAGCAGGAGGCCAAGGCCCGGGTCACCAGGGAAAACGAGAGGCTGCGGCAGGAGTTAGCCAGGTAACCGCCTCCGCCCCTGCAGCGGCATCTGCCGGGTTTCATTCACACCACCTCACTCAGCACGCACTGAGCTCTGCTCCAGTGAGGCCCACTCTTCAAACTCCCGCCCCCAGTCACGGTCACAGCTGATGGTCACAAAGGGAGGGGCCTCCAGCTGGTGGTTGGGATGGAAGGACTAGTGACAGCTGGGATGGAGAGTGGTCCAGGGTTGGAGGGCCACCCCTCCCACACAAGGATGGTGATGACTGTGTCGGGCACGGGCACCTTCATCCTCTCACACCTGCGATCCCGGGAAGGACATGTGCTCGCTCCCTGTCATTCCCGCGTTCCCTGTTGGTGAATTCACCTCCTCGCTGACATGCATGGTCGCACCACATCGGTCCCCGTGGACTTTCAGCGGACTGTCCAGAGGGCTAGACATGGGAGTCTCCTGATGTGCACATTTGCAGCTGCGGTTGAACAGGCCTCTGACCCCTGCCTGGTTCAGCTCTCACACTGCAAATGAGCGTCCCTTTCGCGGTCCATTGAGGGCCACGGAGTTCTATTTTCGTGCTTTTCGGTGGCGATTTCGCTGTGTGAAATGGCCCCCGAATGGAGTGCTGCTGTGCTGTCTAGTGTCCCAAGTGCAAGCTGCGCTGGGCCTCGGGGAAAATACCCGAGAGGCACATGAGGGACCTCAGGCCTGAGGTATGGTGCTGTTGGCTGTGACATGTTCACCAAAGCGCCTTTAGGTCTGGATTGGTTGACAAAAATGTGGCCAGAGACTCCCAGGAACTGTTGGGACAGTTGCAGTTACACTGAATCAGTGCTTGCAGTGGCTTCATAGGACATTATCCTGCGAATCGTGAGAATTGACGGCGCTATTATTTTTTTTTTCCAAAAAGATGAGGAAAGAGGCTCCGAGTAAATAAGTTGTTCAGGTCAATCCTGAGTGTAGTGGCCCAGTCAGGATTCAAATCCAGGTTTTGTGTCCACCCAGAGGTGTGAGCACAGGAAGCCTTCCTTCGCACAGCCTTGTTTTAATATACATTGGGGGTGACAAATCAGGTGCCTGCGGGGCCAGGCAGGTCCAGCAGGTGGGGAAGGAGTGTGTCAGCAGTAGGCCAGGCCCTCGTGGAGAATACACACCCTCTGAAGGCTGTCAGCTGGGAGGCAGGCCCGTGCTGCCGGGTCATCCTTTATTTCTGCTTAAAAAAAAAAAATTTAATCCTCATCTCAGGATATTTTTTTTCCACTGACCTTCAGAGAGAGTGAAAGGGAGGGAGGGAGGGGAAGAAAGGGAAACCGTGATGCGAGAGACACATCTACTGGATGCCTACAGCACTCACCCCTCTATGCCGCTGAGCAATCCCACAGCCCAGGTACATGGCCTTGACTGGGAATCCAAGCCACGGCCGACGCCGTCACAGGCTGTCGCTGTCACTGCGCAGCCACACCTGCCAGGGCCTTTGCTTTATGCTCTCTCCCCACCCTCCAAAAAGGGCAAAAGCTGAGTGTTGATGTGAAACTTGACATTTTAAAATATTGAATAACTAATTAATTGAAATTAAATAACAAAGCCTGTGTGGGCCAAACAGGGCCCCTCTGTGTTCACATTGAGTCCATGAGCCTCTGGTCATGGAGATTTCAGGTAGAACCCTTACCCCAGGAATGCCAGTCGGGTAATGATGATGATGATGATGATGATGATGATGATGATGATAATGCTGATGTCAGTGTCTTTACATAATGCTCCAGAATCTCCTATTTTATTTGTCTCAGGAGTTGAAATCAGAAAGGGACTTGGACTGGGGAGAAGAGCTGGGCAAGGACAGAGTTTCAGAGCAAAGATGTTCTGATTCCATGTTTTTCAAAAGTGTTTCAGTGCAAGAACCCTTTTTCCAACAAGGCGGATCTGCAAAGCCTTACATGGGAAGGGTTGTCACAGGCTGCTCTGTTGGAGTGGGTCCGAGCCTTCCTGTCCTGTGTCCCCAGCCCATACTGGGGCAGTTGGGGTGGCAGCATAGAACCCCAGCGGACACAGTCTGAGAACCGCTGATTGTGCTCAGCCCTCATTACACGGGACACCCTGAGGCCCAGAGCGGTGGTGGGTCTGATGGAGGCGCACACCTGGGCCAGAGGCTGGGCGTGCTCCTCAGCCCTGGGCCCTGCGGCTCTGCACCCCCAGACTCACCTCCTGGACCGAGCAGCTGCAGGGGGAGCAGGAGGAGCTGCGCACCGAAAACCGGGAGCTGCAGGCCTCCCTGAGGAACGAGCAGCAGAATTTTCGGATCTCCCAGAACTTGTACCACGAGATGATGGCGGAGCAACGGTCCAAGGAAATCACGCTGACGAAGATGAGCGTCCAGTGCGAGGTGAGGCCTGGGGCTGGTGGGCCTCAGGACACCGGGCGTGAGCCCTGGGCTGACAGCCTGGGGCTCAGCCAGGTCCACAAGGGTCCGCATTGGCGTCTGTGCCCAAAGACTGTGTGTGAACGTCCCCCAGAGGCCGAGAGGAAGCCAGAGGCGTTTAACGGGACAAGCACCTTGGCTGGTGGGGATGTGTTAGAAAAGACCTTGCACCGGACCTTTGCTTTTTTCTTTTTTTAAGTACATTTTTTTTTTATTGAGAGAGAGAGAACACGGGAGAGGGAGAGAGAGAGAGAAACATCAATTGTGACAGAGAATCATCGTTCAGCTGCTTCCTACAGCACCCCAGCGGGGGATCCAGCCGGCAACCTGGGCATATGCCCTTGACCGGAATGGAACTCAGGGCCCCTTAGTCCGTGGTCCGATGCTCTCTCCGCTGCACTAAACCGGTTCGGGTCTGACTTGGCTTTTGCAGGGTCGGGGCGGTGCATGGAAACAGCCAAGTGCCGTTTTCTCTGTCCTCTCGGCTGAGCACTGTGCTCTGTGCTCCCCGTGGCATCGCATTGAATTCTCGCAATGCCTTTGGGAGCTGGGGGGCCCGTCCTCATACCTCTGAGCTAGTGGGTCTGGACTCCGTTTGTTTGAAGCCAAAGCTTGGGCTTTTCTGCCCCTCCCACCGGATGATATTCTGGATCAGGAGTTGAACCACCTCGGCCCAAAATTCCTATCCAGCCCGTCATTTATTTTATTGATGTCAGAGAGAGGAAGGGAGAGGGAGAGGGGGATGGAAACATCAATGATGAGAGAGAATCTGTGATGGGCTGCCTTCTGCACGCTCCCTCCTGGGGATCGATCGCTCATCCTGGGTGTGTTCCTTGACCAGGCATCTCACCAGTGAACTCCTGGTGCATGGGAGGCCCCTCCATCCACTGAGCCACCCCCGCCAGGCAGCTTATTAATGAGATAGTTTACATTCCTTTTCAAAATGGCTGTGAAGTCCTCAGAACCTGCTGTACATTTTGCACTTATGGCGCCTCCCAGCTCAGACTGGCTGCGTTTTCAGTGCTCAGTGGCCACACGTGGGCAGTGGCTGCCCGACTGGCCGGTGCACTTGGCCTCCCCATGTCATTGGCTGTGTTGGTCCTTCCGACGGTGTAGCTCCTACCGAAATGGCCATCTTTGTGCGCATGGCCTTTTCTTCCTTGGGGAGCAGTTTCCCAGCAGGGGAGCCACAGGGGCCCGTGGTGTGGGAGACATTGTGGGTCTCTGTTTCAGTCGCTCACCCGCTTGAGGAAGGACTTGGAGGAGGAGAGACGGCACCTCTGGAGCCAGATAGACACCTTGAAAGAGCTGAACCAGAGCCTCCTGGATCAGCGTGCACGAACCTGGACTCCCAACATGTAAGGGGTGTGGGGTGCCCGACGCCTGTCCACGGGGCTCCGGGCTTCCAGCTCCACGCCCAGGCCTCCACATTCAGGGCAGAGAGCCCCCTGGCGCACTGGCGTCCCCAGGGCAAGAGGACAGACCATCTTCCCAGCGCACCCGTCTCTCCTTTCCCAGGAATGGGTCTAGACTTCTGCAAGGAGGGGTGGTTGGATTTTGCTGGTTTACAAGACATGCCCCCCTGCCAGACCCTTCTCCATCTGCTTTTGAGTTAAGTTCAGTTTAAAAAATATGACAGAGGTAAAGAGAGGCACCTAGGCAAGTAATCCAGGTCACGGGCTGAGCCCTTTCCATGTCTGATTTCCCCCGAATGGGCTGGAGAGAGGGTTGTGGGTGCGCAGTGATTGTCCTCTCTCTGCTGACATGACACGGACCTGGCTGTGGCGTAGGCCCTGCCAGGTGCACAGAACCAGTGACCCGGTGGCCACGCACCAGCAGGGGTGCTGTGATGTGAGCAGAGCTGTGTGCATAGCAGACAGATGTTGAGGAGCTCCATGGAGGTGTAGAAGGAAGCGTAGTGGTGAGAGTTGGGGTTCTGCTGCTGACCCGGATGGGGACAGCGCTAGCCAGTGGGGCGGGAGTTGGGGGAATATGAAGGTAGAGCACCGGCGGTCTGGGTGCAGGGAAGGCACACGCAGTGGCAGGAGGGAAGGCAGGAGCAGGGGGCACTCAGATGTGGAAGGCCCCCATGCCTCGCTAAGGGTGGGATTCACTGGGAGTGAGTGTTTATGGGGGGCTGGTCTCCCTGGCCGAGGCAGCTGCCCAGAATGAGGCGGAGGGAGAGGCTGGGTGCTGGAAACCTTGTGGTTGGAAGTCAAGTAACCCGAGAGGCCTCTGGTGGGCCCAGGGTGGCCTTCACCCCTCGGTGTTGTGCTGACGGACTGTCCTTCCTTGTGATGGGGAATGGCTGGCCACGAGGGGCAGAGGGACATGGTCACAGTGACCACAGGGTCCCTGTCCCAGCCCGCGGGTCACGGGGCTGCTTCCCCGTTCTCCCGGAGTCTTCTGCTCAGCTCCAGCTGGCTCGCCACCCACTCAGGGTGGTTTACGTGGGGAGGCACACTGTGGTTTGGGGCGGAAATGACTGTGGCCTGAGTTGGCTCTCTGTAACGCAGTGCGTACAAATGACCAGCGGAGGTTGGGCAGGTGCCAACCAGAAGCGTCGGGGCCTGGGACCCAAGGGCATGATGTGCTGATGGTTTGCATTAGACAGTGTCTGCAGGAGGCCAGGGAGTTGGCCGGCTTCCTGAGTTGCTCCGAGGGGAGTCTTCCCAGCCCAGGGAGGGTTGCGGGGCCTGCCCTCAGTGAGTTTGTGCACCAGTGGTGGGGGGTCGGTCAGAGCCAGACAGGGAAGCGCTCCAGCATAAGGCCGAGGAGCACGGCTGTGGGAGGAGAAGAACACAGACTAGAAGAACAGATGCCGAGACAAGGGCGTTGGGAGCCGAGCGGGGTCCATGGTCCTATGTCCAGTGGTTTGCGAGTCATCACTTTTCACGGCTGCTCACTTCACGGTGAGCTCTCAGAAGAGCCTTCGGATTAGGTGGGACCTGGGCAGCCTCATGGCCGAAGGAGCCTGAGCTGCTGCCTCAATCCAGGGGGCTCATTTTCCAGCAAGGAAACCAGGGTCTGAGCTGTCAAGGCCCACGGGTTTGTGACCCTGAGTTTCACATGGTTCGGGCCTTGCTCTCCTGAGATGAGGCACAGCCTGATCCTTCGTGCTTCAGCAGGTCTCCTCGCGTGTTAGGTTCCCAGGCCCACGCCACGTGCTTCCTTCCCCATATTCCCCCCACATGGGCGAGCATGACGGTCATGAGCACCTTGATGTCTGAGTCCCAGGAAAATGCCGGCCCTTCTGGGCCAGGTCCCAGCCTGGGTCAATGAGTCCATTTACACGTTTTATATAAAGCCAGATCGTTTTCTCTTTCTCCTCTGTTTACAGAGATTCATTGAAGACCATGCCTACAGGAAAGGCAGAGGAGGAGGACGTAATGACAGATCTGTACGAGGCCCAGGGTCCTGCTCCCAGGACGTGAGTTGATCTCAGCGGCAGTACCTTAAACACAGAACAGAGAGCTGCTCTTCACGGGTGGGGAAAGCCATGTGGAGCAGGGACCAGATTGGTGGGCCCGCACCTTCCCCTCCGTGGCAGGTCCCCTGTGCGCACGTCCCTCCCAGCTCTGAAAGAATTGAGTTTCTTTCCGTCCTGCCCTCAGGGTCATCCTCTGAGGGATGGTGAATGCCAGCTGGCCTTGAGCCTGTGGAAGGGGCAGGGAGTCTGATTTAGAGCCACTGAAGCAGGACTATCAGGCTGTGTCTCCAGGTTTCAGGACTTAGAACGCCGTGTTTCTGTTGGGGAAGGAAGCGTGGGCCGGACACCTGGGCCAGCACCCATAGTCTTCAGGCACAGAAACCTCTTGGGCTTCCCTACATTCCTCTTGGGTCTCTGGGCCCCAGGGTGGCTCACCATCACATTTCCTTCTCCAGAGCAGCAGCCCGGTGGCGGGCCAGCATGATCCCTGAGAATGCCGGGCTCAATCCAGCAGGCCTTGCCCTGGGCCCGGCCTGAGCCCCAGAGGCTGGGCCTTCAGATTGCCCGGTCCCAGCCCAGCCTTGAGGTCAAATCACCATGAGGGGGGGGGGGGGGGGGGGGGGGGGGGGGGGGGGGGGGGGGGGGGGGGGGGGGGGGGGGGGGGGGGGGGGGGGGGGGGGGGGGGGGGGGGGGGGGGGGGGGGGGGGGGGGGGGGGGGGGGGGGGGGGGGGGGGGGGGGGGGGGGGGGGGGGGGGGGGGGGGGGGGGGGGGGGGGGGGGGGGGGGGGGGGGGGGGGGGGGGGGGGGGGGGGGGGGGGGGGGGGGGGGGGGGGGGGGGGGGGGGGGGGGGGGGGGGGGGGGGGGGGGGGGGGGGGGGGGGGGGGGGGGGGGGGGGGGGGGGGGGGGGGGGGGGGGGGGGGGGGGGGGGGGGGGGGGGGGGGGGGGGGGGGGGGGGGGGGGGGGGGGGGGGGGGGGGGGGGGGGGGGGGGGGGGGGGGGGGGGGGGGGGGGGGGGGGGGGGGGGGGGGGGGGGGGGGGGGGGGGGGGGGGGGGGGGGGGGGGGGGGGGGGGGGGGGGGGGGGGGGGGGGGGGGGGGGGGGGGGGGGGGGGGGGGGGGGGGGGGGGGGGGGGGGGGGGGGGGGGGGGGGGGGGGGGGGGGGGGGGGGGGGGGGGGGGGGGGGGGGGGGGGGGGGGGGGGGGGGGGGGGGGGGGGGGGGGGGGGGGGGGGGGGGGGGGGGGGGGGGGGGGGGGGGGGGGGGGGGGGGGGGGGGGGGGGGGGGGGGGGGGGGGGGGGGGGGGGGGGGGGGGGGGGGGGGGGGGGGGGGGGGGGGGGGGGGGGGGGGGGGGGGGGGGGGGGGGGGGGGGGGGGGGGGGGGGGGGGGGGGGGGGGGGGGGGGGGGGGGGGGGGGGGGGGGGGGGGGGGGGGGGGGGGGGGGGGGGGGGGGGGGGGGGGGGGGGGGGGGGGGGGGGGGGGGGGGGGGGGGGGGGGGGGGGGGGGGGGGGGGGGGGGGGGGGGGGGGGGGGGGGGGGGGGGGGGGGGGGGGGGGGGGGGGGGGGGGGGGGGGGGGGGGGGGGGGGGGGGGGGGGGGGGGGGGGGGGGGGGGGGGGGGGGGGGGGGGGGGGGGGGGGGGGGGGGGGGGGGGGGGGGGGGGGGGGGGGGGGGGGGGGGGGGGGGGGGGGGGGGGGGGGGGGGGGGGGGGGGGGGGGGGGGGGGGGGGGGGGGGGGGGGGGGGGGGGGGGGGGGGGGGGGGGGGGGGGGGGGGGGGGGGGGGGGGGGGGGGGGGGGGGGGGGGGGGGGGGGGGGGGGGGGGGGGGGGGGGGGGGGGGGGGGGGGGGGGGGGGGGGGGGGGGGGGGGGGGGGGGGGGGGGGGGGGGGGGGGGGGGGGGGGGGGGGGGGGGGGGGGGGGGGGGGGGGGGTGGGGGGGGGGGGGGGGGGGGGGGGGGGGGGGGGGGGGGGGGGGGGGGGGGGGGGGGGGGGGGGGGGGGGGGGGGGGGGGGGGGGGGGGGGGGGGGGGGGGGGGGGGGGGTTTTTTTTTTTTTTTTTTTTTTTTTTTTTTTTTTTTTTTTTTTTTTTTTTTTTTTTTTTTTTTTTTTTTTTTTTTTTTTTTTTTTTTTTTTTTTTTTTTTTTTTTTTTTTTTTTTTTTTTTTTTTTTTTTTTTTTTTTTTTTTTTTTTTTTTTTTTTTTTTTTTTTTTTTTTTTTTTTTTTTTTTTTTTTTTTTTTTTTTTTTTTTTTTTTTTTTTTTTTTTTTTTTTTTTTTTTTTTTTTTTTTTTTTTTTTTTTTTTTTTTTTTTTTTTTTTTTTTTTTTTTTTTTTTTTTTTTTTTTTTTTTTTTTTTTTTTTTTTTTTTTTTTTTTTTTTTTTTTTTTTTTTTTTTTTTTTTTTTTTTTTTTTTTTTTTTTTTTTTTTTTTTTTTTTTTTTTTTTTTTTTTTTTTTTTTTTTTTTTTTTTTTTTTTTTTTTTTTTTTTTTTTTTTTTTTTTTTTTTTTTTTTTTTTTTTTTTTTTTTTTTTTTTTTTTTTTTTTTTTTTTTTTTTTTTTTTTTTTTTTTTTTTTTTTTTTTTTTTTTTTTTTTTTTTTTTTTTTTTTTTTTTTTTTTTTTTTTTTTTTTTTTTTTTTTTTTTTTTTTTTTTTTTTTTTTTTTTTTTTTTTTTTTTTTTTTTTTTTTTTTTTTTTTTTTTTTTTTTTTTTTTTTTTTTTTTTTTTTTTTTTTTTTTTTTTTTTTTTTTTTTTTTTTTTTTTTTTTTTTTTTTTTTTTTTTTTTTTTTTTTTTTTTTTTTTTTTTTTTTTTTTTTTTTTTTTTTTTTTTTTTTTTTTTTTTTTTTTTTTTTTTTTTTTTTTTTTTTTTTTTTTTTTTTTTTTTTTTTTTTTTTTTTTTTTTTTTTTTTTTTTTTTTTTTTTTTTTTTTTTTTTTTTTTTTTTTTTTTTTTTTTTTTTTTTTTTTTTTTTTTTTTTTTTTTTTTTTTTTTTTTTTTTTTTTTTTTTTTTTTTTTTTTTTTTTTTTTTTTTTTTTTTTTTTTTTTTTTTTTTTTTTTTTTTTTTTTTTTTTTTTTTTTTTTTTTTTTTTTTTTTTTTTTTTTTTTTTTTTTTTTTTTTTTTTTTTTTTTTTTTTTTTTTTTTTTTTTTTTTTTTTTTTTTTTTTTTTTTTTTTTTTTTTTTTTTTTTTTTTTTTTTTTTTTTTTTTTTTTTTTTTTTTTTTTTTTTTTTTTTTTTTTTTTTTTTTTTTTTTTTTTTTTTTTTTTTTTTTTTTTTTTTTTTTTTTTTTTTTTTTTTTTTTTTTTTTTTTTTTTTTTTTTAAAAAAAAAAAAAAAAAAAAAAAAAAAAAAAAAAAAAAAAAAAAAAAAAAAAAAAAAAAAAAAAAAAAATTTTTTTTAAAAAAATTTTAAAAAAAAAAATTTTTTTTTAAAAAAAAAAAAAAAAAAAAAAAAAAAAAAAAAAAAAAAAAAAAAAAAAAAAAAAAAAAAAAAAAAAAAAAAAAAAAAAAAAAAAAAAAAAAAAAAAAAAAAAAAAAAAAAAAAAAAAAAAAAAAAAAAAAAAAAAAAAAAAAAAAAAAAAAAAAAAAAAAAAAAAAAAAAAAAAAAAAAAAAAAAAAAAAAAAAAAAAAAAAAAAAAAAAAAAAAAAAAAAAAAAAAAAAAAAAAAAAAAAAAAAAAAAAAAAAAAAAAAAAAAAAAAAAAAAAAAAAAAAAAAAAAAAAAAAAAAAAAAAAAAAAAAAAAAAAAAAAAAAAAAAAAAAAAAAAAAAAAAAAAAAAAAAAAAAAAAAAAAAAAAAAAAAAAAAAAAAAAAAAAAAAAAAAAAAAAAAAAAAAAAAAAAAAAAAAAAAAAAAAAAAAAAAAAAAAAAAAAAAAAAAAAAAAAAAAAAAAAAAAAAAAAAAAAAAAAAAAAAAAAAAAAAAAAAAAAAAAAAAAAAAAAAAAAAAAAAAAAAAAAAAAAAAAAAAAAAAAAAAAAAAAAAAAAAAAAAAAAAAAAAAAAAAAAAAAAAAAAAAAAAAAAAAAAAAAAAAAAAAAAAAAAAAAAAAAAAAAAAAAAAAAAAAAAAAAAAAAAAAAAAAAAAAAAAAAAAAAAAAAAAAAAAAAAAAAAAAAAAAAAAAAAAAAAAAAAAAAAAAAAAAAAAAAAAAAAAAAAAAAAAAAAAAAAAAAAAAAAAAAAAAAAAAAAAAAAAAAAAAAAAAAAAAAAAAAAAAAAAAAAAAAAAAAAAAAAAAAAAAAAAAAAAAAAAAAAAAAAAAAAAAAAAAAAAAAAAAAAAAAAAAAAAAAAAAAAAAAAAAAAAAAAAAAAAAAAAAAAAAAAAAAAAAAAAAAAAAAAAAAAAAAAAAAAAAAAAAAAAAAAAAAAAAAAAAAAAAAAAAAAAAAAAAAAAAAAAAAAAAAAAAGAAAACCCCCCCCCCCCCCCCCCCCCCCCCCCCCCCCCCCCCCCCCCCCCCCCCCCCCCCCCCCCCCCCCCCCCCCCCCCCCCCCCCCCCCCCCCCCCCCCCCCCCCCCCCCCCCCCCCCCCCCCCCCCCCCCCCCCCCCCCCCCCCCCCCCCCCCCCCCCCCCCCCCCCCCCCCCCCCCCCCCCCCCCCCCCCCCCCCCCCCCCCCCCCCCCCCCCCCCCCCCCCCCCCCCCCCCCCCCCCCCCCCCCCCCCCCCCCCCCCCCCCCCCCCCCCCCCCCCCCCCCCCCCCCCCCCCCCCCCCCCCCCCCCCCCCCCCCCCCCCCCCCCCCCCCCCCCCCCCCCCCCCCCCCCCCCCCCCCCCCCCCCCCCCCCCCCCCCCCCCCCCCCCCCCCCCCCCCCCCCCCCCCCCCCCCCCCCCCCCCCCCCCCCCCCCCCCCCCCCCCCCCCCCCCCCCCCCCCCCCCCCCCCCCCCCCCCCCCCCCCCCCCCCCCCCCCCCCCCCCCCCCCCCCCCCCCCCCCCCCCCCCCCCCCCCCCCCCCCCCCCCCCCCCCCCCCCCCCCCCCCCCCCCCCCCCCCCCCCCCCCCCCCCCCCCCCCCCCCCCCCCCCCCCCCCCCCCCCCCCCCCCCCCCCCCCCCCCCCCCCCCCCCCCCCCCCCCCCCCCCCCCCCCCCCCCCCCCCCCCCCCCCCCCCCCCCCCCCCCCCCCCCCCCCCCCCCCCCCCCCCCCCCCCCCCCCCCCCCCCCCCCCCCCCCCCCCCCCCCCCCCCCCCCCCCCCCCCCCCCCCCCCCCCCCCCCCCCCCCCCCCCCCCCCCCCCCCCCCCCCCCCCCCCCCCCCCCCCCCCCCCCCCCCCCCCCCCCCCCCCCCCCCCCCCCCCCCCCCCCCCCCCCCCCCCCCCCCCCCCCCCCCCCCCCCCCCCCCCCCCCCCCCCCCCCCCCCCCCCCCCCCCCCCCCCCCCCCCCCCCCCCCCCCCCCCCCCCCCCCCCCCCCCCCCCCCCCCCCCCCCCCCCCCCCCCCCCCCCCCCCCCCCCCCCCCCCCCCCCCCCCCCCCCCCCCCCCCCCCCCCCCCCCCCCCCCCCCCCCCCCCCCCCCCCCCCCCCCCCCCCCCCCCCCCCCCCCCCCCCCCCCCCCCCCCCCCCCCCCCCCCCCCCCCCCCCCCCCCCCCCCCCCCCCCCCCCCCCCCCCCCCCCCCCCCCCCCCCCCCCCCCCCCCCCCCCCCCCCCCCCCCCCCCCCCCCCCCCCCCCCCCCCCCCCCCCCCCCCCCCCCCCCCCCCCCCCCCCCCCCCCCCCCCCCCCCCCCCCCCCCCCCCCCCCCCCCCCCCCCCCCCCCCCCCCCCCCCCCCCCCCCCCCCCCCCCCCCCCCCCCCCCCCCCCCCCCCCCCCCCCCCCCCCCCCCCCCCCCCCCCCCCCCCCCCCCCCCCCCCCCCCCCCCCCCCCCCCCCCCCCCCCCCCCCCCCCCCCCCCCCCCCCCCCCCCCCCCCCCCCCCCCCCCCCCCCCCCCCCCCCCCCCCCCCCCCCCCCCCCCCCCCCCCCCCCCCCCCCCCCCCCCCCCCCCCCCCCCCCCCCCCCCCCCCCCCCCCCCCCCCCCCCCCCCCCCCCCCCCCCCCCCCCCCCCCCCCCCCCCCCCCCCCCCCCCCCCCCCCCCCCCCCCCCCCCCCCCCCCCCCCCCCCCCCCCCCCC
>JAJQQW010000008.1:2475000-2480766 GCA_025583905.1 Ia io
CTCCTCCTCTCCATCCTTCCCGCCCCGCCCACCACTCGTCTCAATCCACAACCTTCGACCACCCCCACAGCCCCCTCTCCCTCTCCTCTCTCGTCGCAGTCCCCCTCACCAAGGATTCTCCCCAATCTCTCCTTCACACATCTCCCCTCTCAAAAACACTTCATCATTCTCTCCTGTCAAGTCCTCATCCCTCTCGCACTCCCTGGACTGCTGCACTCATAACTGCCCCTCTGTACCTCTCCTGGACTGACCGCCACATAACATACTCCTTCTGCCAGCAAAGATTCGCAACCCCTTATCCAAGTACCTAACGACACACAAATCCCATCGCTCCCTCTCTCAACTGCCCGTTTCCCCCTGCTGCTCTCCTCCTTGAATCTCCCCTACCTTCTCCTTCCCTGCCGGCCCTGATAGCCCCTAACACCTCCTGCCTTTTGTCCCCCCCCCCACCACGCTTGGCTTTATCCAGAATCCACCCCCCCAACAGCCACATTAAGCAACCCTAACATTTAACCTTACCTAATTGAGGTAATACTTATTTTAAAAAATTCCAAGCCTCACACACAGTAAAAAAAATAAAGAACAGGATGCTTTGTGCTTGCTTTTTTTCACAAAGGATCGACGTACCTAACCATGGGGTGATAGGGACCCCTCTGTTATCTAGGATGTGGTACTGTGGGCATGGGGTCACCAGGCATTTCTCAAGACAACGCTAAGCCAGCAATGGGCCTGAAGCCCCTAAATGTAACTGCCTATCAACTCGAGTTCGTATGTTCTTTGAACAACGAGCTCCTTGTCTTGAAACAATCAATTTCAAAGATATTCGGGCGGTCCCTTCCAAATTCGTATTCCAGTGATGAAGCACGTTCTTATTTACTTCACCTAGGTGTCCCAGCTGGGTTTTCCTGTGTATTTGGAAGTCCACTTCTGTAATACGATTTGGGGTTTTAGGATGTAAGTAGGGGGTGATTGTGGCCCTGAATTTCTCAGACAATGGATAACTCGATCTGCCCAATATTAGGGGCCATCTCGATCTCTTCACTCGTGATGCATCCTGTACCACCTCAACAAATCCTTAAAGCAAGTAGAAGATTTCATGAAATACTATTCCTCCAAATGAATAGGTTTTAAATAAGGATCTTTAAAGTTTTTAAAAAAAAAGCCCCGCGAGCTTGAACAGGGCCAACATATATCAGATTCTCTGCTTACCCCATAAGAGCAATGCCTGGGGCAGCTGGCATCAGTAGGCACAGCCCATTGTTTCCTGGAGCCAGCCCGGCCTGCAGCTCCTCCCACAGCCAGTTAGCCTATTGACATTTTGAGCAAAAATAGTCCTTGTCCGCCCCATCCCCCTCTGGTCCTCTGTGCAGAGGATTTTTTTGGTAATGTTTATCAGGAAATTTTTCATGTGCATTCTTACCCATATAGGAGCCAGTAGCGTCAGGCCTAGTTATAGTTTTTTTTTTTGGAACTACAGATTTTTTTTTTTCTTTTTTTTTTTTTTTTTTTTTTTGTTCTTTATTGTTTTAGCCAACAAAAAATCTTCAGGCATTACCCCCAAGGCTGTCCCCTAGGGTGGGTTTCCCGAGAGGTAGCAAAATGGCTCCTGCGGAATGGGGGGCTTGCGCATTTCCGCAGCGGTTCCCACACACTTGCCATTTAAACTACAGCAAGCCTGGGAGCCGGGCATACCCCTCTTTTGAGTATAACATCTTGAGACAGACAGGTACAGAAAGCTTCTCTCAAATGCCCGTTCAGACTGCACATGGACACCTCAAGCCAACTCCCTTACCCAGGGGTTGGCCAGTACTGTGCACATACGCCGCTCCACAGGCTTCCCACTACCACGCAGACATACAGCCACATTTTTTCCGCCCCCCGCCCACACTGACAAGCTGAGCCCTCCAACACCCTCCACAAATGAGGGTTTTGGGAAGAAAAACCATGCCCATTCTTTACGGTCTCTGTACGTGTCTGAAAATCCTTGACTTGACAGTCAGTTAGAACTGGGCAAAAAGGGTTCCAGCAGTTCCAAGTCTTGAACTTTTGTATTGGCCTGTCCACGGTCACCCGCTTTTTCTTAAGCTCTGGGTGGCTCCCCAATGGACCCAGATGAGCCAGCAGAGGGCCACAACCAAGCGACAGCACCTGTGAACAACACAGGCCATCCAGCTGACCGTCCCCGGTCTTCAACCTAGGCTTCAGGGTGATGGCCCTCTCGGAGGGATGACCGTCTCGGGGCGGAGACAGAGAGGGAAGCCGAGGTCCTGGAATCCTGGGCTCTGACTCCACTTTGCTCTTCACCTCCAGCCGATCCTGGCTTGGAGGAAAATCACGAGACCCTCCAGGCGCAGCCGGGAACTGCGGGCGACTCCCTGGCCCTGCAGAGAGGAGCGTCACATGCACAGCGTGCAGAAGGAGATCCACAGCTCCGGGAGCAGGTAACAGGGTGGTGTCCGGAAAAAAACGGCAAGCCGTGGCCGCGTGTGCCGTGGGGGTCCGTTTGCGGTTAGCCTCAAAGCCAAGTTCCACGTTGTCACCTGACTGTGGCACGCTGGGTCTTTGGCTCTGCAGTGGAAGAGTTGGGGATCCAACTACGAATGAGAAGCCCACCAGGCAGCACCTGAGCGCCCTCAAAGGACAGCTGTTGAAACTCATAGACACCCTGAGGCTGTACAGGCCAAGCAGGGAGGCCCTCCCAGACGCAGCCCCTCTGGTCCCCCGCCTGCTAGAGGGTGTCCCAGTCACAGCCGTGCCTGGTCCTTGAGCAGTGATTCCTTGCTCAGCTGCAGCTCAGACCAGCATTCTCACCACGGCAGGGCCCCGGGTCAGTATTGCCTCCCAGGACACTGGCCATCTAGTGTTGATTGACAGGACTGGGGGACGAGAAGGGAAAGGGGCTGCTGGCTGTGCAGGGTGGATGGTTGTTCTGGTAAATATCAGGGTAAATTAGTTGCTAGTGTTGTTCAGGTATTTTGCATCCTTTACTGATGTTCTATGTACTTTAAAGAAATAGGTTTTAATTGTGGTCAAAGGGCACCAAAGGGAGCTGGTCCAGAGACCCCGCTTTGCCCCTAAAGGTCCCATGTGAGAAGGCGCGGGACTCATGTAGCCCCATGTGATGGTCCGTTTCAGTCGTGGCCGACCCAGCACAGTCCCTTAATGCTGGGAGAACCGCACTCAGCACGGCTGGGTGCTGCCTGCCCGAGGGTCCCTGCTCTTTTGGGTCTGCACGCTTTGCCCTGCTCTTGGGCCCCTCACCCTGCGCGGCGTTCTGCGCTGGTGCAGGGATTTGGAGTGTGTGGCTCCCTTTCCCCCCCCGGGGGTGTCCTGCATCCACCGGGAGGCATCCCTCAACACACAAACACCTTTTATCCAAGAAAAAAAACCAGCAGGGGGGCCAGAGGAGAACAGCTGGAGGAGGCTGGATCTGCGGGGGAGCAGCAGAGCAGCTGACTGAAGTCCCCAGGAGGCCCTGCTTGCAGGACCAGGAGGCCAAGGCCCGGATCACCCAGGGAAAACAAGAAAGGCAGGGCAGAAGTTTTTAGCCAGGTTAACCAGCCTCCGCCCAGCTAGCGGCATCACCTGTCTGCTATCTGCTATCTTTCCGTGGGTTTCATTCAACACCACCATCACTCACAACTCCACTGAAGCATCTGCTTCCAGTGAAGCCCAACCTCCTTCAAAAAACCCTCCCGCCCCCCCTTCACAGGACCCACAACTGATTGGGGTCCACCCAAAGAGGGAGGGCAAATCCTAGCTTGGTGGGTTGATGATGGGACCCCTTACTTATGACAGGCCTGGGGGAATGGTAAGTGGGGTCCTCCAGGTAGTGTGCGCACCCCGCCCACACGAAGGATGGTGATGACAGGTGCAACGTGCACAACCTCCCATCCCGCACACACCTGCCGAATCCTCAATGAAGGGGACATGTGCTCCCGCTCCCTGTCATTCCCCCGCTTCCCCTGTGGGGTGAATTCCCCAACCCCACCCCTCCTCGCTGGACAAAGGCATGTTCCGCAGCCCACAGCGGTCCCCCTGACTTAACAGCGACCATTTTGTCCCATAGGGCTAGACAATGGAGTGCCTACACACTCCCTGATGTGCACATTTTTCAACGGCGGTTTTTGAACACACCCTCTGAACAAACTCCCCACCTGCCCTGTCAGCCTTACCATTTTTCTTTCACAAACTGCAAATGAGCGTCCCCCTTTTTTTTTTCCGATCCCATTGGAAGCACATCCGGATTTTCCCTAAATATTTCCCCGGTCCTTTTCGGTGGCGATTTTCGCTGGGTGTGAAATGGCCCCCCCCGATGAAGTTGCCTTGCTGTCGTCCCCCCCAGTGTCCCCCCCCAAGTTGCATAGCTGGCTCTGGGCCCTCGGAATAAAATACCCCGAGAGGGTGCAACAATGAGGGACCCCTCAGGCCTAGAGTAATGGTGGCTGTTGCTTGTTGACAATGTTCACCAAACCGCCGTTTAGTCCCTGGATTGTTTTTGAACAAAGAAAGTGGCCCAGAGACCTCACGCCCAGGAACTGGTCCGGACAGTTTTTTTGCAGTTTACACTGATAACCAGTGCATTGCAAGTGGGATATCCCAAGAAAAAACATTTTAATCCCTGCAAACGGAAAGAAATTTGAAACGTCGGCTTATTATTTTTCCTCTTGTTCCACAATAAAAATAGAAGATGAGGGAAAGAGGCCTCCCGGAGTCAATAAGTTTTTCAGTGACAATTCCTGAGTTAAAGGGCCCCAGACATCTCAAATCCAAGTTTTTTGTTTCCACCCAGAGGCCCGAAGGGCACGAGGACGCCTTCTCTTTCGCACAAGCCTGTTGTTAAAAATATACAATGGGGTGACCAAATCAGGTACCCTGCGGGGCACAGCAGTATCCAGCAGTGGTGTGGAAAGGGAGTGTCCAGTCACTGTAAGGCCCAGCCCCCTTCAGGTGGAGAATACACACGCCCGTCTGAAGGCTGTCAGCCTGGAGGCAGCCCCCACCCCACGGTTTTTTTTTATTTTGGTGCCGGCCCATACTTTTTTTATTTTCTGCTTTTTAAAAAAATTTAATCCCCCAACCTCAGGATAAATTTTTTTTCCAGAATGACCTTGAGAGAGAGTGAAAGAGGGAGGGAGGGAGGGGAAATAGGGAAAACCGTGATTGCGCGAAGACACATCGACTGGTATGCCCCTAACAGCCCAACTTCACCCCTCTAATGGAGCCGCTGAGCAATCCCACACCCAGGTACATGGCCCTCTTGACTGGGAATCCAAGCCACGGCCGACCCGTCACAAAGGGTGTCGCTGTCACTGGCCGCCACACCTGCCAGGCCTTTGCTTTATGCTCTCTCCCCACCCTCCAAAAGGGCAAAAGCTTAGTGTTGATGTGAAACTTGACCATTTTAAAATATTGAATAAAATAATTAATTGAAAATTAAATAACAAAGCCTGTGTGGGCCAAACAGGGCCCTTCTGTGTTCACATTTTCAGCCCCCCGGTCAGGAGAAATTTAGGTAAACCCCTTACCCGGAACCGTGGGAAATAATTGGGGATGATTTTGAGAAGATGAAATTATTTTACCCTTTCAAACTAGTCCCTATTTATTTGCTTTGGTTGAAATCAAAAGGGCTTGGACTGGGGGGAAGAGGGGGAGGCGAGTTTCGACAAAGATGTTTGACCAATTTTTTTTAAAAGTGTTTAGTGCAAGAACCCCTTTTTCCCAAAAGGGGATTGCAAACCTTACATGGGGGAAGGGTTGTACAGC
>JAJQQW010000008.1:3205866-3288366 GCA_025583905.1 Ia io
CAGTCCCGGAGAATAGGTTGAGCTGAGACCTCTCCTGGGTGGATTTTTCCTTTAAAAATGACATGATCCTTTGGGGGAGGGGGAAGGGGGGAGGGCTCGTGTACAAGTGGATTTCGGCGCCTTCCCAGGGGAGGGAGCAGCCGGCCAGGCCCTGTTCACAGGCTCTCCAGGGGGCTGCTGACGAGGCCCGTGGAAAAGGCTAACAGCACCCAGGCCGCTGGGTCAGCGTGAGCAGGCGCCAGGGCTACCTGAGGCCCGACAGGAGGGCTTGGAGGAGATCCCAGGGAAACGCCTACTGGCTTCCTTTCCCCCCTCATCCTGCCGGGGCCTGGCCATCTCTCCTGGACCACGGCGATCTTCCAGCGGCACCGCTCACTGCTCCTCAACCCCTTTCCAATGGGACAGGCTGTGGGACCTGCTCCCTCCATGTGCCTCTACTTAGAGCCCTTCTGTGGCTCGGATTTAGAACAAAAGGAGCCCAGCTTGCTGCCCCCTGCTCCGAGCCCCCTCCTGCCATGGTTGCCCTCCACCTCAGCCCATGCTATCGTTTAGTCCCTCACAAACGAAGAGCTCTCCCGTCTCAAGGGTATGCTGTTCCCTTTGCCAAGAGTACTTCCCCTCAGTCATCCCATTCTCCTTCCCATCCTTCTGTTCTCAGCTCACACGCTCCCTCCTCACAGGCACCCCTGCCACTTCCCTGAAGAAGACCCACAGTGCTCTCTAGCAGAGAGCGCTAGCTGCATCCTTCGCCATGACTGCCAGAGGTTGGTAACTATATGTTACTAGAGGCCTGGTGCGTGAAAATTCATGCGTTGGGGCGGGGTCCCTCAGCTCAGCCTGCCCCCTCTCACAGTCCGGGAGCCCACAGGGGCGGGAGGCGACGCGGTGAACAGGGGAAGGCCTTGGCCGGCCCTGGTTACCTGAGCCTCGGGCAGCCCTGGGCAGCTGGGCAGCTGCCATCCGAGGCTTGCCTGCTGCCTCGGGCCGGCCCTAGGTGGCTGGGGGACTGAGGGTGGGTCCGGCCGCACTGCGTGCCTGCTGTCCCCCCCCCCCCCCGACCCCCAGCAGGGCTGAAAGGACTGGGGGACTCCGACAGGGTTGAGGGGACAGGGCACCACCATCTTGTGGCTATGGGCACCGCCATCTTTGTGACGGCGTGATGGTCAATTTGCATATACCCTCTTTATTAGCTAGGATTCTGTTTATCTAGAGCCTGTTACATCTTCACCACCAGTCAATACGCCATATGCCCCATGAAGAGAAGGACCATGTATGTCTTGTCTACCACTGTGCATCCCCCTGTGCCTCGTGCACAGTAGGTAGTCTTACAGATGTGCTGAACGAACAATGAATGAATAAAGAGATGAGTGAATGTCTCAAGTCCCGGGTGGCAGACTTCATGCTGAGAATCATTGAGAAGACTACCCTGCTTAGTAATACACTAAACGCAGACTCGGTTTAAAGTGACCTTTGGGCAGAAACTGTGAGGAAAGAATCAGCCAGGCAGTCCAGCGTGGAGTGAGAATGCAGACTTCGAACGACGGGCCATCCAGACCGACTCAGACCTGCACCCAGCACCTTGGCCACTCTGGCTAAGAGTCCCCTGGTGAACAGGGGCCTAGAAATACATGTGGCAGCCCCAGTGGCCTTTGCATGGTATAGAATCACGCAAGACTGTGTTCATTCCCACTCGGTCGTATGGGCGTCTGCCGTTCTCTGTGAATCGTGGTGTTATCGTCCACAAATGAGGACGAACACGCTCCCTGGGGGACATCTGGGCTGGGGTCTGGGCTGACCACGGTTCCTTTTTAAAAAAAATAATACATTTTTATTTATTTCAGAGAGGAAGGGAGAGGGGGGGAGAGAGACATCAATGATGAGAGAGAATCATTGATCAACTGCCTCCTGCACGTCCCACAGCCCAGACATGTGCCCTGACTGGGAATGGAACCATGACCTCCTGGTTCATAGGTCGATGCTCAACCACTGAGCCACGCCGGCCGGGCTGGGCTGGTCATGATTCTAAGTCCTATTCTCATAGGCTGCTGGTGGGAATGTTGCAACTTTTTGGGAAGGAGACATGTCAAGACATGTATAAGAATATTAAGTATAGTTATGCCCTTTGACCCAATGACTTCATTTTGAATAATCTACCCAAATGTGCAATAATACATCAAGACAAGGATCTCATATACGTACATTTTCAATAGGAAAAGAGTGGGAAAATGAGGTCATCAGATCACCAGCAGGAGGCTGAGTAAGTAACTAAGGGTCTTGCCGGTTAGGGATGTTACTCCCTGATGGAGGTCATGTTTCCAAGGCACATGTAACAGCGCAGGGAAAGCGCTCGCAATGCAATCTGTCAGGGGAGGAGGATATGACGTTTTTCATTTATTAAAAACTAGAGGCCCGGTGCACGAAATTCACGCATGGAGGAGGGTCCCTCAGCCCAGCCTGCACCCTCTCGCAATCCAGGACCCCTTGGGGATGTCCTCCTGCCAGTTTAGGCCCGACCCTGTGGGATCAGGCCTAAACTGGCAGTTGGACATCCCTCTCACAATCCAGGACTGCTGGCTCCTAACTGCTCGCCTGCCTGCCTGCCTGATCACCCCTAACCACTCTGCATGCCTGCCTGATCACCCCTAACCACTCTCCTGCCTGCCTGATCACCCCAACCACTCTGCCCGCCTGCCTGATCACCCCTAACCATTCTCCTGCCTGCCTGATAGCCCCTAACCACTCTGTATGCCTGCCTGATCACCCCTAACTGCTCGCCTGCCTGCCTGATCGCCCCTAAAAGCCTCTGCCTCGGCCCCCACCATCGTGGCTTCATCCGGAATGATGGCCAGAAGGTTGTTCAGCTGTCCAGTCTAATTAGCGTATTACACTTTTATTATTATAGATAGGAGTGCTTAAGGACTTAGTTTATGACAAGAAACTAGTACAACATAGCAGTCCACACATTCTCTCTCATGAGCCCTAAATGTTTGTTTGTATAGTCCTGAAACTTCCCACAAAAGGTGCAGCCACTGGGAGTCTAGTTCTCTGCCGAGGATGATCACATTCATACTTGGCAATCGTCACATAGATTTAATTTACACCCAAGTGTATGTGCTAATGGTGCCCTTTAAAACACCCCCTCCCCAGGTAACACCTGTACTTCCTGTGTGCGATAGATGGGCTTCACAGTGTACGTTGAAATGGAAAGCCCCGCACAGAATACGAGATCTGGTATACACTGAGTGGCCAGATTATTACGATCCCTGAACGCATAATAATCTGGCCACTCAGTGTATATCCTATATAATAAAAGGCTAATATGCAAATTATCTCCTCGACCAGGAGTTCCACCAGCAGGCAGGCCGGACAACTGCCCATGTCCCCTCGCCCTGGCCAGGCTGGCCGGACCCCACTCATGCACGAATTCGTGTACTGGGCCTCTAATATATGTGTGTGTGTGTGTGTCTCACACACACACACACACACACATACTGAGTGGCCAGATTATTATGTGTTCAGACATCATAATAATCTGGCCACTCAGTGTATGGTGTGGATTCTCTTTGGTAAGAGAAACATACAGACACAATTGCCAGAAGGACATATTCTGAAAAGATTAACAGAGATCACCTACCTCTGAAGAGATTCAAGTTATTTTTACTGTTATTTTCCAAATTTTCTACCATGAGCAGCCACTGCCTTTGTAATTAGACTAAAACAGTAAACAACTTTCAGTCCCAACAGAAAGAAATCATGTTGTTCTGAGGGGCACATGAAGGAAACCAGCTCCTGAGTCCCCCATTAAGACCTGCCTTTAGTGCCTGGCCGGGTGGCTCAGTGGTGGGGCGTCAACCTATGAAGCAGGAGCTCAAGGTTCGATTCCCGGTCGGGGCACATGCCCGGGCTGTGGGCTCAGTAGGGGATGTGCAGCTGATCAAGGATTCTCTCTCATCATTGATGTTTCTATCTCTCTCTCCCTCTCCCTTCCTCTCTGAAATCATTCAAATAAAAAAAGAGTTGCTTTAGCAAAACCGGTCCCGTCTGGCTGGGCTCTAATGCTACAGGGTCGCTGTGCACCAGTTAGGGTGGCAGTAACGCCTCTCTAACACAGAGACTCCAACACGCAGTGGCTTCAACAAGAGAGAATTTTATTTCTCTTTCTTGTTCTTAGTGTAGAGGCAGGTGGGTGGGCCCAGGCTGGATGTTGGTTGAATCCCACCAAGTCCTCAGTAACTGCCTGGCGGGGCAGCTCTGCCATCCTCATCACACAATTCCCAGCCCCGTGTCCATGGTGGCTGCCCCCGTTGTTGCCGGAGGGAAGGAGGGGAAGAGGGTGTAGAGGACAAGCCACCTCCTTGTTAAGGATGCACCGAGACTTTGCATGCTTTCGCTCATGGTGCATTGGCCAGAATCTCATTGCAAGTCATAGCTAGCTGCAAAGGGAGCCTGGGAGCAAAGAGTCTAGGTGGGTGCAATAGCCCTGCTGATGGGATAGGTCAGAGTGTGTGCTGGTGTGCGTGTGTGTGCGTGTGTGTGTGTGTGTAAGGGAAGGACATTTATAATGACAAAGAGAGGAAAAAGAGAGAGTGGATTCCAGGGTGTAATTAGCCATTTGGACAAAGTGAGCTGAGCAGCCAGTCCTTGGCCCGGGATGCTGGGCTGTCCTCTCTGAGGCAGCACACAGCATGCAATGGGCCTCCACACAGGGCGCTCCCCGAGGACGCCAGCCGGGGCGGCCCCAGCCAGCGGGCCTGACTTCTCCTCACAACCCCCGGGGCCCTGGGGGGAGCCCTCGCGGTGGCCGGGGCGCCATCGTGAATTCTGAGATGTTTTGCATGTTTCTCAGCCACAGAGCTGGACAAGCTCCGCTCACCAGTTCTTCGCCACGACGGCGTGCGCTTTCCAGTGGCTTTCAATTCCATAGCTAGTTAGGAGCACCATGCCCCCTGCTTCCCTGGAGAGCCAGGTGTCGTTATCCCCAGCTCACCTGCGGAGACCGAGGCGGGGCCCGAGGCCAGGTGTCCCCTCTGCCCGCTGGCTCCCCTCACAGCCCAGCCGCCTCGCTGCCTCCAGGCCCGGAAGAGCTGGTGAGCCCTGCCAGCGTCCACGGAGCTCGAGGGAAACGGGCTGCGATGGACTAGTTGTGGGCCTCGGCCCCCTGGAACCAAACGCTCTCCCCCAAGTGGGGACCAGCCGTGACCTCATCCCCTGTGGCAGACGAGGCACTCCCACCCCCATAACTCATCAGGCCTTCCCGCTAGGCGCTCGGCTTCGGAAACGCCACATCCCGCGCCGCCGGTTGGACGCGCGGTCCTCTGGACCCCATCCGTCAGCACAGCAAGACCAGAAGCGGCCTGTGGGCTGCAAACCCGAAACAGATCACACCTGGGACCCATCGCACAGGTGGTGGGACGGGCAGTCACCACCTCCACGTGCAGGTTTAGTTTCCCGGCCTCTCGCTCGAATCCATCAGAAAGCAGCCCGACCCGCGAGGCCGGGCCCTGAGGCTCCTGGCGATGGAAGCTGGTTTGCGACAAGTTCTTCTTTTCAATTTGTGATGAAATTCTGGAGGGAGCATGGGACTGACTCCCAAGAAGGTTCATTCCGGAGGATCCCCTGGGCCGCTCACCAGAGCCCGTGCTGACAGGGGGATGCCTTCCTGGGGGCGTCCTGCTGTGAGCAGTGCAGGAGAGGGGCCGTGTGCCCGACGAAACACACATCTCCTGGTCCTCCGAACAGACGTGAGATACAGACAGGACGAGAAGGCGGTCACGACTTGCCCTTCACGCGGCGTCTGCCTGGGGCCGCAGTGTGAGGCACTGGTGAATGCTGTCTGGGTTGTTCGTCGGAATCGATGTCTTTATTTGACGAGGGGACAGCGGGTGGGACACACTTGATGAGCTCCTCAGCTGGAGGTCAGACTGTTTCACATCTGGCCCGGCCGGTGTGGCTCAGTGGTTGAGCATCGATCGACCTGTGAACCAGGAGGTCACGGTTCATTTCAATTCCTGGTCGGGGCACATACCCGGGTTGTGGGCTCCATCCCCAGTGTGTGGCATGCAGGAAGCAGCTGATCAATGACTCTCTCATCATTGATGCTTCTCTCTCTCGCTCTCTCTCTCTCTCTCTCTCTCCCTCTCCCTTCCTCTCTGAAATCAATAAAAATATATGTAAAAAATAAAGAATAGAAAATATACTTCTTCGAATAAAAGATTTTATAAAAAAGAAAAAGGGAAAACACATTCTCCTTCTAAATAGCAGGAACTAGCCTGCACGAAAGGCCTGAAGGCAGGCAGGCCTCGCCTCGGTCTGCACCTGCAGTGTCTCTGGGATGCAGGAGGCGGGGGGCGGGCGCCACCTGGCTTGACCTCCATCCTGCCCTCAGTGCCCAGCATGGAACAACGGTGTGTCCTGCGGAGAAATGTGGTCCTGGGAGGGTCACCAAAGCCCCCACGCTGTAGGGAGGGACAGAGGGGGAAGCCAAACTTCTGAAAGGCTGGTGCTTGGGCCTGGGCCTCGCGGCTGGCAAGCGGCAGAGCCAGGACTGGCGCACAGATGTCTCGGGAGAAAGGCCTGCATTCTGCACCCCTGTCTCCATCACGTACGAGTTTCAATGACATTGAACCCCAGAGGCTCAACGTGTCTGCAAGGTGTGCTGGCGAGAGGATTCTCGGAGTTTTCACTCAGGTTGTGTTTTCCCTACATTAATTGCTCTTGTCTTCGGGCCTGGTGCCAGCGGGCACTGGGCTAGTCCAGCCCAGTCCAGCCGTCAGCCTGTCAGAAGCTCTGACACCTTGATTACCCGTCACCTGTAACTACTGGAAGGTGTGATATCCCGAAGCCTTTCATTTTCCCTCCCCCGGGGGAGAGAGACTGACAGGGGAGGCAGGCTGCCCTCTGACAGGTACGCATTCCCTTTGACGCTCATGAATACGTGTTGTGCGTCTGCCGCCGCCGCTGTGGCGGGTCTCTCCTCCGGATGAGCTGGGCTGACGGCCGTAATTGCTGGGCTCGGCCATCTCTCCGGCTGGGGAACGAAACCTTGCTCAAGGTCAGCGTCGAGGCCAAGGGAGCTGCTCCAGGGACAATGCAGTCTTCAAAGAAGGAAGCTCACCCTGGATGGAAAAAGGGTTGTGTATGTGTGTGTGCGCGCGTGTGTGTGTGTGTGTGTGTGTGATCACGCCTTCAGGCCAGGTAAGGCAGGAGAAAAGGTGACCACTTGAGGGACGTAAGGGTGCTGGGACCAGACTGGAGGGGTGGTGGGTGAGGGGTGATGGCCATATGGGGAAGGCCTGCACGGACAGCCCTTCTGAGAAATGTGATTGTGACAGAGAGGAAAGAGGGTAGAAAGAGCAGCAGCATGAGAAATCCATTGAAGGTGTGTTGTTTGTTTGAAATAGTCTTCATTTTGATAAAATACACATAACATATAATTGGCCAGGTGAATGCGTACAACCCAGTGGCATAAGGCCAAACATTTCCATCACCCTCAAAGGAGACTTCCCACCCATGATCAGTCACTCCCCATCCTCCCTCCCCTCAGCCCCTGGCAATGAGCAATCTGCATTCTGTCTCTATGGATTTACCTTTTCTGGACATTTCCTATCAATAGAGTCATATATGCCCGGCCGGCGTGGCTCAGTGGTTGAGCATCATCCTATGGACCAGGAGGTCATGGCTGATTCCCAGTCAGGGCACATGCCCGGGTTGCGGGCTCAATCACCAGTAGGGGGTGTGCAGGAGGCAGCCAATCAATGATCTCTCTCATCATTGATGTTTCTGTCTCTCTCTCCCTCTCCCTTCCTCTCTGAAAGCAATAAAAAATATGTATCAGAATCATATAATGTGTGGCCTTTTGTGACTGGCTTCTTTCACTTAGCACAATGTGTTCAAGGAGCATCCATACAGTAGCATGTCTGTACTTTATTTATTTTTATGGCTGAGTAATACTCTGTTGTGTTTGTTTGTCCATTCATTTGCTGATGGACGTTTGGGCGGCTTCCACCTGTTGGCTGCTGTGGGTAGTGGCGCTTACAATCTTCTGTGTATCGTTTTTTTTTCTTGAACACCCGTCATCAGTTCGTTTGGGTCCATACCTGGGAGCGAATTGCTGCGTCCTGCGGTAATTCTGTTTAACTTGCTGAGGGACCGCCAAACTGTCTTCCACAGCGGCCACACCATTTTATATTCCCGGCAACAGTGTACAAGGGTTCCAAGTCCCCCACACCCTCGCTAACAAGTTGTTGGTTTCCCTTTTTTGTATTTTAAGGTATTTTTTGTTTTGTTTTGTTTTAAGTGGCGGTTTTTTCTTGCCTTACTCAGTGCTCACCACAGTCTCACTGGCTGGTAAATGGTGGTGAGCAGATGGGCCGGCCCTGCCCACTGGGGGACCACTGGCCGGTGGGACCACAGCAAAGCCAGGCTCTGAGCGAAACTTCCCACCTACGCTGACACTGAGAGCTTCCCATTGTTTCTACCTCCAGCCATGGACGGTGAGAGCTGAAGCTTAGACACGGGATTCCAAGCCCCTTTCAGGGGACAGGAGGGGAGAGCATACAGGCGTTGGTGCAACCACCCTTTAGCTTCAGAGCCTGGCTCGTTGTCTGCTCTCTGTGACCTTGTGTAAGCTGTAGCCTTCCAGAACCTCAGCTTTCTTCTCGGCACAATGGGGATGCTCCCGGGGACCTTGGGGGGCTACTGTGGGGTTTGTGGCAATAAACCACCAACGTGAAGACCCAGCTCAGTCCTGACAGGTGGCAGGTGCTCCGTGAGCCGGCTGCCCTCCCCGGGGCCAGGGGAGGAAGAGGGGGTCCGAGCCAGGCCGTGTTTCTGTTCACTACAGAGCTGCCTACGGCGGACCCGACGAGCAGGCAGGAGCCTGTGAGCCAGGGACCTGCCAGCAGCACGCTCCCTTCCGCTGACCGGGGCCTTTGCTCACCTGGCAGCCTCCTGCCGGTCACCGGGGTCTCCCCAGTCGCTCTGAGGCTCCGCAAGCTTTGGGCTTCAGGCTGCCTAGGGCTGCCGTGACAAATGGCCACCACTGCATGGCTTACGGAGCCACAGAAACCACTCTCTCGCAGCTCTGGAGGCCGACAGTCTGAACCCGGGTGTCCCAGGACTGTGCTCCCCTGGAGACCAGGGCAGAGCCCTCCGCGGCTCCCGGCTGTGGGTGGTGCGCGGCACGCCCTGGCTCCTGCAGTTCGTAGATGCATCGCCCCAATCCCTGCCTCTGTCCCTGTGCGCCCTCCCCATTTCCCTTTTCATATAAGGACGCCGGTCATTGGATTTAGGGCCCACCCTAACCCAGTAGGACCTCCCCTTAATTGATACATCTGCCAAAGACCTTATTTCCTAATAAGCTCACGTTCACGGGTATTGGGGCTAGGACGTCACGTCTTTTTAGGGGACACAATGCAACCCACCTCACTGGCCTTGGTGACATGCGGGCACGGAGTCAGGTTTTGTGGTGCATGGAGACCGCTGGGGAGCCGACCCTCTCTAGGAAAAAGAATACAAACTGGTGAATGCAGATTTGGGTGCAGGGCCCTGGAGGGGGCTGAGCAAGTGGGGGGTCCTGTCGCTTCAGTGTCACTTGCTTCTTAAAGTCTACCTCCTTCATCCCAACTAGGTTTCTAAACTCATTACGTGGAGCCCAAGAAACACAACAGTTTAAAATGGCAAACCCTTAACACTCGAATTGCACCCGCAGACGTGCCGCGCTGCCTGTGTATGAGGACAGGCCCGCGAGGAAGCGCGTCCGAATTTCGCTGATTGTCGGTGACGGTGAGTTGTGGGCTGGTTATCTTTTCCGTTTTGCTCTCTGAATGTGCTCGTCTCCCCACAGGGAACAGATGGCCTTGACAGACACGGTGGCCGGCTTCCCGCGCAGGCCCGCGGCGCCCATTAGAGCGGGATGCGTCCTGCGAGGTGGGGTGTGGGAGGAGCTGGGCTGCCGTTGTCATAGATACCTGCCCCGGGACCAGTGATCTCCTCAGGGGTTCCCGGAGCCCACTCCACCTCCCCTTGGGCTTCCTTGTCCCCCCGCACCCCCCTCCCCACCCCCAACAGGTTCAGACGGGGAAGGTGCCCAGAAGGTGCTCAGAGAGCCCCTGGCCCGTCCACGTACACAGGGAGGCCCCACCGCGGAGAATGAGGAGTCGTGGCCGCCAATCTGTTTCCCTGATTTACATCAATTTACATTCAGCTCCGGAGTAATCGACATGGAAATCAGGCAGCCTGCGCCTCTCCCTCTGAAATCAGACGAGGCCGCCCGGCCGGTGGGATGGCGCGGGAACACGCTTCCTCGCTCCCCGAACCCTGGGCAGATTAATTTGTCACCAAAACAAGGGCTGGCATTGCAATCATGGTCCCCCAGCTCTCTCCCTTTCCCCAAATTGGACAGATAAGTGGATATCTGTGGCTCATTAACCCGGGTCCCGTCTCGCTGCATTTCCCATTTCCTTCCCCGTGACACGGAGCTGGCGTGTTTTTCATGTGAGATTATTGATGCCATTCGCTCATTCATTCTTCTGACAATAACTTACCGAGGTCTCTTATTACCAGGCAACTGTACTTGGTGCCCGGGGCCAGAGCTGATCGCCTGGGTCCCTGTCCACGCTCCATGTCCCTGCCTTTGACTTGTACTTAAAATACATTTCATGGTGGGTATAACCTGCATAAGCCTCCACTGGACAAATATTAACGTGTGTGTCATGCAACCTCCATCATGATCAACATGTAGAGTATGTTGGTGTCCCTAGGAAACGCCCGCATGTCCCCTCCCCGTCAAATCCCCGCCCATACCCATTTCTAATGTCTTCCCCGTCAGCAAGGTTCCCCTGGGTTTGAGCTTCCTGCACATGGCGTGATCCAGGATGGAGATGCAGTCCCCGCACAGGGAGCTCTCACACAGCAGGACGTGTTTGGTCATCAGCATGTTTGTGGAATTCATCTACGTATCAATGATCCGTCCCTGGTGATGACCGTGTAGTACGTCGCTACATGTGTGCACCACGAGGTCGTCACCCATCCCCTGGCGGAAGGACACGTGGGTTGCGTCCCGCTGGAGATGCGTGTGAGCGACGCTCCGACAAACATTCTCCCCCCCGTCTTTTGGGTGCTCCCACGCTCCTTTCTCTTGGGCATGCACCCAAGGATGGGGCTGTGTTTAGTTGTAATAGATACTACCCATCCTTGTCTTTACTTTTTAAAAGGAGTCCCCCACCCTCCAATCCCACCACCTAACCACATCAGGGGTGACTAACCCCTTACATCTTGATTAAGCGGTTCTTCTTCAAAAAGCTCTACAATCTTTTTTTTTTTTTTTTTTAAGTGTAAGCAAGAAGAAGGGAAGAAGCCACTGTGTTTATGGGAAAGTGGTTCCACATTCCTGCCGCATGGAACACAGAGCGCCCTGGAAGCGGCCGCTACCTGGCCCCGTTCCCTCGCGTATTACAGAGCAGGGAGCCAGATTTCCTTCTGGACGTCTATAAATAAAGTGCTTTATCCATAGCAATTAGGCGGAAGCGTTTTTCCAACCAGCGTGCATATGAGTTTCATTTCTCCACAGAGGCACATCAGATGGGAGATGTTAGTTTAAGGCCATTGCTTTGTGTAATCATCATCATTTTTTCACAGCATCTACTTCCCTTCTTCCCAACCTTCCCCTCTCCCTGCCCTAGTCTAGGTTTTATGTGGAAATTCTGCCTAGAAAAAGGCAGGCACAGCATTCCAAGATTCTTTCAACTGAAGAAATTTAGAAGGGGACAGGATTTCATTTCTTGTGTTGCAGGTAGAATGCTCCATTTCTGGTCTCCTGGGATGGCTGGTGGATTCTTCATTAGCTGATAATAAGTGATCGTGTTTCCCTTTTCACCTTGTCTGCCAGGGAGCTCAGGGCCAGCAATTGCTTACGCCTATGGTTAGTGCCTCTGAGTTCCCCTATTTTCCTAATTCCTGACTTCACCTTGGATTATCCTTTCCAAGACTAAACTTCAGCCTAAGCTTACCCATCATGTCTTCAGAAAGAGGCAGGATGCAAAGAAATAATAGTTCTTAAGTAGTTTTTATTTTTAGTGGCTGCTGCTCTAAGTAAGCTCAGGATGAATGAGGCACAGGACCTAGACTGACAGGAACAATCAAGAGGGAAGGAAAGAGTGTGTGGCGGCAGGGAGGGGGGGACATCCCCCAGGGCGCATGACCACGTAAGCACCTGAGAGAAGTTTTTCACATTTTAAGACTTATAGCAGGTCCTCTGAGACAGATGGCTGAGGCAAGCCTGGGTCCAGGGCTGACTCCAGAGCTGGTACTTGCTCCACATCATCATTCCACTCCCCAAACAGCTGATGCAGAAAACAACGGCCGATAGCAGGATGTGCCTGAGAACAGCAGAGCACCATGTGCTGCAGGGCAGAGAGTGAGTGGCTGGATTTACAAGGAAGATCAAAGAGATGGGACTTGAGGTGAACAGGTTAAATACAGCAAGGCATCAATCCTTTATCCACCCATCCATCTGCCCATCTCCAACCATCCATTATCTACCCATCTTTCCATCCATTTATCACCCACCCGTCCGTCTACCCATCCATCCATCCATTCTTTAATCCAACACGTTCTAACTCTACTACACAACAAAGGTCTCACCCCTTCCAGGAGCTCTGGATCTAGGATGACCCTTTGGAATTGTCCCAAATTGAGCCAAGGCCTTTATGCCCCACATCAACCAGTCACTGGATGCAGAGGACCCTGGGAAATACGCGTGACCTTGGAGGAGGCGGTGCCCTTCAGCTGAGAGCATTCGGCAGAAACTCTGATGAGAACTGGCAGGTGGGGGAATGTAGGATGCCCTGAGGAAGGGGCACGGGGTGGCACGGCACAGGCCCCCAGGCCCTAATGCTTAGTTGTTCTCCATTGATTTTTTTATTCCTAGTCTGCCCCCCTCCACTTGCTTTGCTCACTGCTGTGAACACGGAGCCTAGGACCACGTCTGGCCCAGCGTCGGCACACAACAAGCGTTCACTGGATAAAACGAAGGAACGGGTGGCGGCGGCAGCCAGTGGGCCTGAGTGTGTAACGTCAGGCCCTGCGGTGAAGTTTCACATGACGTATCTCATCTAATCCAGGGACAACCCCAGAGGGGGGCCCTGTTATCCTTGTTCTACGAAGTCAGAAATGGGGCTTAAACAAGCCACGTGGTCTGCCCAGTGGCACTGTGAGAGCGGGGGTTAAGTCCAGAGTTCAAGGGTTCTGGAGGCTGGTGGTTTGCCTACAGAGATTTCGTCGTGTGAACTGGGGGCGGGTCCAGAGAGAGTGGACGTCACAGCTGGGTGGCCACTGGGAGTTCAGGGAGCTCTGGGCAGCCGGGGGGCCCTTTCAGGCCCGACTGTGGGTCCCACTGGGGTCGTCTGGGAGGTTCTGCAGGGCGTGCATGGAGGTCCGACTGCTGGCTGGGAGGGCCAGCATCCCACCACATGGCGTCCCTGTCCCCTGCACGCCAACAATTCCCAAGTCCACGTGCCCAGCCCAGGCTCTCCCAAACCCCAGGCCCTCAGGCCCTCAGGCCTCACTGGCTGTCTCACAGGGACCTCAGACTGCACGTGGCGAAGTGGAATGCAGTGATCTGTCTTCTACCAGTCCCGCCCCCCCCGCCGCCAACCCCCCGCACCATGAATGGCACCGCCCTCCACACAGCTGCTCGGGCCGCATTACCCAGGGCCACCCTTAACTGGTCTCTTCCCTTCATCCCCTGCACTCTTCAGCAAGACCTGGCAACTCTGCCTCCAAAACAAAGCCCAAACCAGCCCCCCGGACCCCGTGTCCACAGGCGGCTCCTGAGCAGGCCCAGCGGCATCTTCGTCGGGACCCTCTGCACGAGCCGCCTGCCTGGCCCTGCTGCTTGCTCTCCAGGCATGCCCGGTCCTCCCGCCTTCCACACGCCAGCCATGCTCTCAAGAGCTGCGAGATGTCACCCTCCTTGAAAGCTAACAACTGAAGATGCTGGTTCAGTGGATGCTGAGAGAAGGCACGGGCTCCTGGGTCAGAGACAACAGACTTCGTCCTGATGGCAACAGCAGTGGGCAGAGTGCCAGCATGCTCCCCACGGGCTCATCCCCGGGCACACGGGGACGCGGGCGGGCCTGGCGAGTGCTGGGACAGGCAGCGCAAGCGCCTCACCGTCGGGAACTGTGCGCGGGGGAACTCGCCTGTTTGCAAGCAGGGAGCCCGTCTGCTCCTGGTCATGGAGGGCACATTCTCCGCCTCCAGCTTACTCCCTGCAAACACGGCCCTGAGAAATGGCTCCAGTGGGAAATGGGCAGAGCTGCCCAGCCAGGTGCTGAGCGTCGACCCAGGAATCAAGAGGTCACCTCTTTGGGTCCCGGTCAGGGCCCAGGACCCGGGGGCGGGCTCGCTCCCCGGCAGGGGGCGTGCGGGAGGCAGCCGATAGATGACTCTCTCTCCTCATTGATGTTTCTCTCTCTCTCCCTCGCCCTTTCTCTGAGATCAGTAACAGTTATTTTTTAAATGATCAGAGCTTTGCATTCAGGGCATACCCAGTAGGAGGAGTGCCCTTCACTCCGAACAAAACTCAAACCGCTGCCCACGGCCTTCGAGGCCCAGAGCGACCTGCCCTCTGCCCTCACCTCCTGGCCGCCCACGCCCCTCATGCGCGCTGTCTCAGCAGCACGGGCCGCCCAGGGCCTCTGCGCGTGCCCCGCTCCCATGTCCTCATGTGGGATGTCACCTCCTTCCACCCTCCGGATGTCACCTCTTTCCGGAAGCTCGCCCCAGCCACTCCGCCGTGTCAGCGCCCACCCTCATCATCTCGCACGGGTCAGCCCGATAGCTCAGTTGTAAGAGTGTGGTCCCACCCCCAGTCAGGGCACACACCAGAATCAACCAAAGAATGCACTGATACATGGAACAACCAATGTATCTCTCTCTCTCTCCCCCCCCCCATTTTCTCCCTCTCTCCCCCCCCCCATTCTCTCTCTCTGTCTCTCTCTCTCACTCTCTCTCTCTTCCTCTAAAAATTAGTAAGTACAAATTTAAGAAGCAAACAGCTAACCTTCTCATCATGAGGCCCTTGTCCCTCTCACGGGCTGGGAAGGGAGCACCAGGAAGGCCCCCGCCTGTGTCACAGAGCGGGAGTCTGAGCTGAGCCGCCGGAAGGAGGGCTGGCAGGAGGGCGGCCAGGGCTGGCAGGGAGCCTGACCAGGGGCCCGGATGCCCAGGAGTCCAGGAGAGTGGGGCACGCTGGCGAAAAGGCCAGGGGTGACCGAGAGGGTGAGGGTGGTGAGAAGGGGTCCCACGTATGACTCCTAAAACCGGGGAAGGCGCGTCCTGGAGCAAGGATGCGCTGCCCGTGAAACGGCCCTGAGGATCGCCTCGAGGAGCCCGACGTGTGGCAGGTCAGGGCCAGCCGCCTGTGACCCCCGACCTCTTGGCCACAGCCCTGGGGGACGAGCCCACGGACCCTCCCCGACACGGAGGGGAGGCTTCCTGACATGGAGGCGCTCTGCAGGCTCTAATGCGCCGGACCCAAGGGGTCCAGATGACCCTGCTTTAGGCCAAAGAAACAAATGGTTGTCGGCTCAGCACCCCGCTTCTCCATCACTGCGGGCGCCCTGTTCCCCTGATCGGAAAACCAAAGCTCCAGGTGCCCCCAGACCCAGAGACGCCGCTGGCGTTCCCGAGCCCGGCCTCCCGGCCGCCTGGCCCCTGTTCCCGAGCAGGAGCGGGAGGCGCTGGAGATCCATTTTCAGGCTCCCTGATTAGGTGGCGACAGCTCTGGTTTTAGCCCATTAAGTACCATTTTCATTCCCATACATCAGGCCCAGGAATGGGGGATCTGTTTTCGGACAACGTCCTCCGTGTGTTTCCCTCTCCTGTGAGGGCGTCGCCACGCAGGCCTTGGTCTCCACCTGCCTTAGACGCGGGTCCAGGGACAAACCCTGACCCCAAAGAGCTCAGTCTACCGGGAAGACAGCCATTGACTTGTCTTCCTCCAGCCATGGAGGCCCAACCCGGGAGGTTCCATTCTCGTGTGTGAAATCACACCAGTGAAACGCGGCTGGCGCGCAGGAACGTGATGTAAGATAAGCATGGAGCAGGATGTCACACGCAAGCCGTGTGCGAACGCCCCGGCCCATGGCCTGGACCCCTCTCAGAGCTGCTTGAAGCAAAACAGGGTACTTGAGACCAGGAACCCTAGCCAGGCCAGCCTGCATGGGAAACCTCAACATTCCCATCTGTGGAATGGGAGAGTAACCGTCATTGGACTATGGCTATGTTTGCACAGTCCTGGCACAGAGGAGATGAGCAGTAAATGCTCCTGGCTAGTATCACCATTCCTCACTGGCCCAACTGCCCCAGAGCTGCCGGGCCGGGCAGGGTCTCCACAAAGAGCTGGCTGGAGGAGAGGACCACAGGGAAGCTGGGAAGGGCTTCTAGGGTTTGACAGCCCAGCACTGAGGTCAAGAGCACAGGCCGGGCCCTGGCCGGTTTGGCTCAGTGGATAGTGTGTCGGCCTGTGGACTAAAGGGTCCCGGGATGTTTCTCTCTCTCTCTCTCCTTCTCCCTTCCTCTCTGAAATCAATAAAAACATATTTAAAAAAAAAAAAAAAAGAGAGAGCACAGGCCGGGCCCTCGCCGGTTTGGCTCAGTGGATAGAGTGTCGGCCTGTGGACTGGAGGGTCCCTGGTTTGATTCCAGTCAAGGACACATGCCCAGGTTTCGGGCTTGATCCCCAGTAGGAGGCGTGCAGGAGGCAGCTGATCAATGATTCCCATCATTGATGTTTCTATCTCTCCTTCTCCCTTCCTTTCTGAAATTAATAAGAATATATTTTTAAAAAAGAGCACAGACCAGAAGCAAACACAGGTTCTTCTCAGTCCCACCTCCTCCTGGCCACTCTGGGTCTCAGTTTTCTTACCTATAAAATGGGACAATGAGGCCACCTGTCTCCCATGCCTGCTTCCGCCCTCACATGGCCTTCTCTCCGCTCTCCTCTCCAGTCTCTTAAAAGGCCCCTGGACGTGGGGCCACCTGATAACCCAGGGTAATCGCACTTCAAGACTCTTAACGTCTCTACACCCACAGGAGCCTTTTCCAAAGACACTTTTCAAAGGGAGCTGGCTGTGTCCATTCAGAGCCAGCGCTCGGCCCTCTGTGGGCGGCTGGGCGGCAGTACACAGACCTCGCTGCCCCTCACATGCCTGGCTCTACGGGGCCCCCAGCGCTGACCGGTGAACTTGGCAGAAATCCGTAAGGAAAGTGCCCGGGGCCTCTGCTCTGACAGGCCCAGGCCAGGTCTCAGGCTTCCCTTGGTAGGCCGGGGTGTTGGGCGCCATTATCTCTAGGGAACCCCTAAACTCTAGGCCTGGGTGAGCTGCCAGAAAAGGGCCTGGCGATGAGGTCGGTGACGAGGCCCCCGGGGAGCCCCACGTGTCTCGCCAGGCCCCCGACATCCTCAGTGGCAGGAAGGCAGCGAGAGGGAAGGGAATGAATTTAAAGCCGTGCCGATACCTTGCTATGGGTTTTATTTCATTTAATTGTCCCAATGATGTTTATGAAAATAAGCACTATTCCCGTTTTACAACTTGCAAACTGAGCCTCAGAGATGGGTCACGAACCAGAAGCCCCCGCTGGTGTCTGGCTGCCTCCCGTGCTTTAGGGCGGGGTGGGGGGGGGGACCCTGGCTCCACCGCGGATGCAGCATGGCAGGCGGGGGGGCTCCTGGCACACACCTTGTGCCAGGCGCTGTGCTGAGGGCTTTATTGTGCTGGATCGCCTCATGTATCCTCACGGACCCCCGAAAGGGTTGTGCTGTTAGGGTGGCCCCCACTTTACAAAGGAGGGACAGCGGCTTCTGCTGCTTCCATAACTTACCGAAGCCCAGGGCACTTGCTGACCCAAGATGCCCCCGCCCGAGGCCAGAGCCCCGGGTTGAACAGTCTGCTCACCGCTCACAGAGCTACGGGGCTGGAGGGGGAGGAAGAGGAGCGGGAGGAAGACGGTGCAGCAGGCTCCCCTCCGCACCCCCAGGCGGTGCCATGAAAGCAGACGCCCCCCTCCGCCAGGCCAGTGCCAGGCCGGGCCGGGGCAGGGATGCCACCGTGTCTCCTCTCTTCTGGCAAGGACACCAGTCACATCGAACTAACGCCCGTCCCACTCCATCCAGTACCGCCCATTCCACCTGCAGAGACCCTATTTCCCAATGCGGTCAGATCCAGGAAGGCATGGATAGGGGCGCCATGTAACTCAGTTCCAGGCCTTGAAGAGGCGACGGCGCTCACCCTCCTGTTGGCGCTGGGGGACCTGAGGTCCGAGGGGTCAGGTGACTCCTGCCAGGTCCCAGCGTCCCAGGCAGCACTGTGATCAGTGGCAGGACCCCTGGCACCACACTCAGCCTCCATGCGCGCGGGGGACAGCTGGGACCCAAGCCCTGCCCATGGGGGCGCCCCCAGCCTGTGCCCGCCTGTAGGCCTGCAAGCCCGGCCCAGGGGCTCCCAGGATGGCCTCCACGTCCCCGCTCTGCCTTCCCGGGGACCTCTCGCTTCCTCCCGTGGCCAGACCCCGTCACCAAAGGAGGCCAGCTTCGTTGGTCAGTGTTCCCCCTTCAGAAAAATAAATTCATAAATGGTCCTTGGCAAGCTGTTTACTGCCGGGCTCTAACGGCCTGTTTATTACCGCCAGCCCGTCTGTTCGCGCGCCCCTCGCCACTGCCCTCGTTAGCTGTCAATTTGGAGGCCCGTTTTGGCATTAGCCATGCCTGGCCCTAATGGCTGCGGACAGTTGGTTTTATGAGGGAGCCTTGTCTCGGGGACGTGAGGCCTGTCGGCAGAGGAGGGCCGCGAGCCCAGGGTCCCAGCGGGGGTGGCGGGGACGTGGGCGGAGGGCCTGCAGGGGGGGCCTGGGGTTGGGGCTCATACACGGGGCATGAGGGCCCCGAAGATGGGGGGCTCTTCTTTTGGCCGCAGAGGGAGAGAGGCCCCTTTAGGAGGAAGTGTGGCTCCGGAGCAATGATGAAGAATCTCTGACCCGGAAAAGCTGTGCTCGTGGGGACGCAGAGAAGGAAGTGCCTTCGCCCTGGCCGGGTGGTTCAGGTGATCAGAGCGTCGCCCTGATCCTCGAAGGCTGCAGGTCCGATCCCCGGGCAGGGCACCTACAAGAAGCACCAATGAAGGCGTAAGTGGAACAACAACTCCATGTTTCTCTCTCTTTTTTATTCCCCTCTCTCTCTCCATTCCTCTCTCTTTAAAAATCAAACAATTAAAAAAAATCAAAAAGAGAATTCCTTTCGGGGAAACAGCCTGACAGATCCAGGCCCTGGCCCTGAGGCTGGTCGTAGAGAGCTCCCACCCCTCGTCCCCATCCACGCTGTGCCCAGACTCACTGCAGCAGTCATGACGGGAGGTGGCCCTGTCCCCAAAGTGCTCCTGTCGGAGAAGAGAGATGGACACGTCCCCAGTCACCACAGGGGGAGCACAGGGGAGCTCAGCGCGGGGAGCTGAGCAGGGCCCGGTGGAGAGGGTCTGCGGAGGAGTGACCTGGGAGTAGGGGCAGAGAGCGGAGAGGGGGGGTGTGCTGGGGCGGGGCAACATCGCTGTCACACTTAAAACCTTCCAGGGGGGCCGGCCGGCGTGGCTCCGTGGTTGAGTGTTGATCTATGAACCAGAAGGTCATTGTTCCATTCCCGGTCAAGGGCGCATGCCCGGGTTGTGGGCTTGGTCCCCAGTAGGGGGCGTGCAGGAGGCAGCCGATCCACGATGCTCTCTCGTCACTGATGTTTCTCTCTCCCTCTCCCTTCCTCTCTGAAATCAATAAAAATATATTTAAAAACAAAAACAAAAAAGAAAACCTTCCACAGGTGGATAACTGATCAGGGTGCGCGTTTCCTCATTGTCCTTTACACGTGGTGCACATGCTACGCTCTTCAGTACACGTGCTGTCTCTCCTGCTTCCAGAAGGAACTTGCTGAACCCTCACCTTCTCTCAGAAGCCTTCCTTCCCTCCAGGCCCCGGGAGTGACACCTCCTCCGGGGCTGGCGGACTCCACGCCTGCAGGGACGGGCCAGGGCAGTTCCCTCCCGAGGCTAGCAGCGCGGACCTGCACGTGTCGGCTGGAAAGAGGTGACTGTCACCCCAGGATGCGGGGCCAGGGCACCAGATGGAGCTTTCCAGGAAAAGCTGGGGAGTCAGAGTTTCGTGTGTGAACGCTGACTCCCCTCCCCGCAAGACAGGATGGGCTGGAAGGGATCTGTGTGTCTCGGGCGCCGGGAGATTCTGACAGACACGCTCCCCGGCGCACTGGGGGGCCCTGGAGAAGGGCTGGTCCGCGATCCGCACGCTCCCAGCACCAGGACAGCCGCGATGGCAGCCCCTCAGGCGCAGTCGCCATGGCAGGCGCGGCTCTGAGGACTTCGCCTGTCGGAGCCCTTTTCACCCTCAGAACTGCAGCCCAGGCACCAGTTGTCTGTGTCCAACGTGCGTCCCTGACTGAACACATCTCTACAAGAAGACATGACAGCATGAGTTGGTGTCGTCTTTTCTTTTTCTAGACTTTCCCCTGCATATACACGGAAAGCATGCGTGTACCCAGATCCGCAGCACAACTTAAATACCGTATTTTCCGGCGTATAAGATGGCTTTTTGACCCAGGAAAATCTTCTCAAAAGTCGGGGGTCGTCTTATACGCCGGGTGTCATCTTATAGGGCGGGTATATCCCAAACTCTATATTTTAACTGGAAAAGTTGGGGGTCGTCTTATACGCCGGAAAAATATGGTAATTTAATACCATACTGGTGGCGTTTTTGTTTTAAATATTATGCGGCCACGAAATGGTATCAAAGATTCATCGATACATATTAGCTTCAGATTATCATAATATTTTTTGAAATTTATTTCCATGTTATCTAGTTGTTGTATTTTGCATAAATGATTGGAAACATCTGTCTCCCTATTATCTGAGAAATGCAGCATTTGTAATAATATTTCAAATCTATTTCTTGACATTATTTTTTTCGAGAAAGTTTGCATACATGCAGGATCATGGGACCAATGTAAGCATAAAGATGGCAGTCTAACTAGTCCCATCCATAGAATCAACCAAAACATCTTTTCATTTCATTTCTGTTTGTCTCAGTCCACCTACACAAACGCTGCGAGTTTTCAACCCCTGGTTTTTGCGACGCGTACACGTTCGTTTGTTTGGCGATATCCTCAGACAATTCGTTAGGCACAGAGAGTTCATAAGGATCCTCTACTGTTGCACATGACTTTACATTCAAGTCTTCAATCCTAAAGGCAGACGGACGGGTGAAAAGCATAATCCTTGGCTGATTACCTCTCGGATCACGCCATTCTTCAAAATCCTCACCCTCTGACGACGGAAAAAGAACGACTCTACGACGTGTCTTAGGAAAACTGATTTCACTTGAATCGCTTTCACACGCTTCTTCTGACACTGTTACTGTGACGGGTAAAGAAAAATTGTTTAAACTGCCCTGGACCACGAACCACAGACCGCTGGCTGACGAGAAAGCATTTCTAAAAGAACACAGAGTACAGACGGCGATAAAGACATACAAGAAACGCATCTGAAGATGCACATGCAGCCTTATCGCAACCTCACCCAGATCTCCCGCCGCCAGCACATGGGTGAAGTCGGATAGCACGGGCTAAACGGAAAGGGAGACAAAACAGGCTTGGCGCTTCACGAGCTAAATGTGGATGGGAAAAGGAAAGGGAGAAATTGGGGAGAAGGAGAGAAGCAGAGGGAGGAGGGAGGAGGAAGGAGCTGAATCTCAGCAAGGAAGTGTTGTTGGGTTTCCCCAGGGAGACAGAGCCCGAGAACTTGGCTGAGCTCCTACTGTGTGCCAGGCTCCGGGCTCCCCAAGTGACACAGGTCATACCTCCCGGGCGGAGGGTGTTACCACCCCATTTTTACAGGACAGGCCTGAGGTCAGTGTTCCCAGCTGCCCAGGGTCCCCTGCTGTCCCACGGCTTACTGCCCATCTCGGCTCATGGGCAGGCACTGCTGGCAGCTGGTAAAGGCTCTCGTCCTGCCACAGAGGTCAGGGTGCCCATTTGACCTCTAACTTGAATCTTTGCAGCCCAGTTCCTCCTCTTTGGAGACTAAGCTAGGGAAGCAGGGAACGGCCCCCACCCCATCGCTGATAAAACCCTTTGTTTTCAAAACCCTTTGCCCATATGTTAATCCCCTTAATTTAAGGATTATTCTGGAGATAATGATAAAAAGAGAATTTTTGTTTCCCTGTTTACAAAAGTTTTCCTACCTCCAGTTCTCTGCGGCCCGGGGCCAGCTGAGCTGCTGCCCCGCTCAAAGCATCCGCCCCCAGGAGTGGCCCATTTCTCCCAGGAAGGCGACGCACGTCACGCGTGGTGTTTCCTTAGCTTCCTCCCAGCACAAAACGCAGAGACACCGTAAGGCAAGAGACAGCTCTGCTTCTGTCTTGGGGGGATCCCGTTCTAATATCAAAATTGTCCCGGGAAGTTGTCTGCTTCTCAGTGGGTTACAGGAACTGTTACGCCACCTGGATTAGTCCTTGGCCTGTGAAGGTGTTGCACTGTCTTGTCCCAGTTTGCAGTTTGGTTTTTTAATATATTTTTATTGATGTCAGAGAGGAAGGGAGAGGGAGAGAGAGAGGGAAACATCCATGATGAGAGAGATGCGTGGATCAGCTGCTTCCTGCACGCCCCCCGCTACTGGAGATCGAGCCTGCAACCCGGGTAAGTGTCCTGACCGGGAATCGAACCGTGACCTCCTGGTTCATAGGTTGATGCTCGACCACCGACCGAGCCAGGACAGCCCGGCTGAAGTGTGTTGAAGGTCAATTTGGACGGTTTTGCGTGTGTGTGTGTGTGTGTGTGTGTGTGTGTGTGTGTGTGTGTTTCATTTTACTTGCCCAATCTCTTCAGCGACTCTCCTTGATGAGCCTGGTTTCGAAAAGGGTCCTCATGCGGCGGTCCCCAGCACGCCCTCCTCCACTGCCCGATGAGAGACCCTGCCTGTGCCTGTCCGGGACACACTGAGTGTCTGGGTCCAGCTTGTGTGGGCGAGAGGTCGGGTGAGGACCATTTTGCTTTGTGAGCCGTGGTCAGTGGTCCCAGCCTCTCCTGCGACTAGCTCCTCCTCTCTGGTGCCCACACGCTGCTGCCGTCAAGCACGGGCTGCCCTGCGCGGGTCTGCCCTGAGCTCCTTCGTGTTTGACGGTGGCATCTCTGTGCTAGCAGTGCAGGGCCCTCCGTGGTCTGGGTGCCGTGTGGACCTCGGCATGGGCCTCCGCACTTCCTGGGCAGATCCGCCCTCAGGCTGCCGCAGGAATCAGCTTGCTCAGGTCCCTGGAAAATCCAGTTGGGCTTGTGACTGGAACTGCATTAAGTCTGCGGCTCAATTTGGGGACATTTGAGAGTTTCAACATTTCAGGCCATCCGAGCTATGAAATGAGAACTATTTCTCCTTTTATTTATGACTCCCTTAATGGTTTTCTCTAACATGATGTAATTTTCTCTATCAAAGTCTTCTACATTAAAAAGAAATATCGTCAGATGACTCATACCTTTATGTGCGCGCGCGTGTGTGTGTGTGTGTGTGTGTGTGTGTGTGTGTGTGTTATTATATAAATGGATACAGACAACAGGGTGGTGATGGCCAACAGACAGGAGGGTGGGCCCTAACCGGTTTGGCTCAGTGGATAGAGCGTTGGACTGCAGACTGAAAGGTCGCAGGTTTGATTCCGGTCAAGGACATGTACTTAGTTGCAGGCACATCCCCAGTAGGAGGTGTGCAGGAGGCAGCTGATCGATGTGTCTCTCTCATCAATGTTTTCAACTCTCTATCCCTCTCCCTTCCTCTCTGTAAAAAATCAATAAAATACATTTAAAAAAAAGAAAGAAAAGAAAGGAGGGTGGGAGCTGGGTGGAGGGGGGCAAAGGAGGGGAATGGGGACATCTGCAATAGTATCAACAATAAAAATAAAGAAAAAGTACAAAAATATCAAATTCTCTTAATGGAATAAATAGTATCATTTTTTTTCTAACGGTATCATTTTTGAAAGTACATTTTCTAATTGCTTCTTGCTGGTGTACAGAAATACAATTAATTTTTTACTACTGACTTTATATCTAGGCACTTTGCTAGACTCGCATTAATCTTGCGAATTTGTAGATTGCTTTATATCTGCTACGCAGACAATCAGAACGATTATTATATCTTTCACATCTTTTTCTTGCCTCATTGCACTGGTTGGGACCTCAAGGGCAATAGTGGTGATAGAAGGCACTCTGGTCTTATCTCTAATTTCTAAGGAAAAGGTTCTAACTTAGCACCGTTAAGATTAATAATTAGGTAGTTACTATTAGGCTGTCAAACAAGCTATTTTCCATTTCTCTGTTTTGATAAATATTTTTGTGATTGTTTGAGTGATTATAAATAGGGGTCAAATTCTCCAGATTCTTATTTCTACACATTTTGGTCTGATTTATGTACTTCAATTTCTTAAGGCAGTAAATATTTATAGATCCCCCCTCCCCCCAATATTAAATCACCTTTGCATTTTGGGGATTAAACACAACTCGGCTCTCATTCACTGATCTTTTCTATATATTGTCAGATTAAGTTTGGTAATGTAGTAGACAGGACTTTTTCATTTATGTTAATCAAGGAGCTTTACCTGTAATATTCTTTTATCATATGGTCCCTGGATGGTTTTGATATCAAGGTTATATTACCATCACAGAATGAGTTAGGCATTTTGTTAACTAATCTCTGGAAGGTTTTGTGTAAGACTGAAATGAGTTTGGAAGCTTGGCTGAACTCCCGTTTTTTAAAAAAAAAAATCAGGGACCTGTAACTATTATTTCCTGTAGGAAAATAGTTAGCCTCTTACTCATTTTATAAACAGTTATAAGAAAAATTGAACTTCTTAATTCTTTCTGAATCAATTATGGAAGTGTATTTTTTTCTAAAAATTTTACTATTTAATCTAATACCATAATTCAAATTTTTGGCATAGAGATTTTTGAAAATAATTTTTGTTGATTTCAGAGAGGAAGGAAGAGGGAGAGAGAGATAGAAACATCAATGATGAGAGAGAATCATTGATTGGCTGTCTCCTGCACATCCCTATTGGGGATCAAGCCCACAACCCAGAATCGAACCTGGGACCCTTCAGTCCGCAGGCCAAGCCAGCTAGGACTTGGCATAGAGGTTTTTATAAAATTCTATTAAATCCTTGCTGTAGCTATAGTTTTGATCTTAATATTGTTTTTTTCTGTGTGCTTTCTTTTTCAATCACTCTTACTAGAAGTCTGTCTTTTTTACTAATCTTTTCAAATAACCAACATGTAACCTAGTCAATCTGCTCTATTTATTTCTCCTTATTTCATTAATTTCTGTTCTTATCTTTACTGTATTCTTCTTCCTACCTTCTTGGGGGAGGGGTTCTGTTGTTCTTTTTAGTTTATACATTTTCAGCTTTTTCTTTATTCTAATATAATATTTAAGGCTATGGGTTTCTCCTTAAAGTACCACTTTTGCTGAATACAAGTAGTGATGTGACATATAATATCTTCAGTATCATTTACTTCTAATTATTTTTACATTTATATTATTTTTATTTCATTCCTGAGTTGTTTTAAAGTGTGCTTTTAGCCCGGCCAGCATGGCTCAGTGGTTGAGTGTTGAACTACGAACGAGGAGGTCATGGCTCTATTCCCAGTCAGGGCACATGCCCAGGTTTCGGGCTCAATCCCTAGTGTGGGATGTGGAGGAGGCAGCCAATCAATGATTCTCTCTCATCCTCAAGGTTTCTATCTCTCTCTCCCTCTCTGAAATCAATAAAAATATTTAAAAATAAAGTGTGCACTTAAATTTAAAACATAGAAGATTACTGAAATTTATCTTTGCATTATCTGGTTCTACTTTCTTAATTTCCCTGTTATCAGAGAATTATGATATCTGTGTGATAATGATTTTCAATATCATGACAAATGATTTGTAGCTAAATGAAGTGTATATATTTCAACCATGTTTTCTGACCACAATACAATTTAGAAATCAATTTTTAAAAATGGTAAGAAATCTTGAAACATAAGTTTCCACATTCCTTGAGAAGAATAAGCATTACTTGTTTGAAGATATATATATAGATATATATATATATATATATATATATATATATATACACATATATATATATCTATCTATATATATATATATATGCATTAAATCATAGCTCAACTCCTCTATGTCTTTACTAATATCTGTAATATCTGGTCTGTTTAACTGATCAATAAAACAAAAGTGTGTTGAAATCTCCTACTATTATGGTAGGCTTGTTTCTCCCTGTAGCTATTTTCAATTTTTGTTTTATATTTTTGAGGCTTAATGAAATGGATGCAAGTTTATAACTGTCATATCTTACTGGTGAATTGAACTTATTATTATTATATATTGATTCTCTATAACACTGAATTTTTTTCTTAAATATTATGTTATTTGATATTCATTATTATTTGTCTGGTATAGTCCTTATCTTTCTTTTCCTCACAACCTTTCTATATTTTAGCTTCAACTGTGTCTTATAATTAATATGTCACAATTTTTAAAAAGCTAAGCGGACCTGTGTCTTTTAATGGATAGGTTTAGTCCACTTATATTTATTGTGATTACTGAAATAACTGGACCTTGTTGACATCATTTAAATTTGTACTTTTTCAATGCTTATGTTTTCTTTTCTTGTCTGTTTTTTAGAGAATCCAGAGCTCAAAGTAGCTGTCTCAGATTCAGCTCCCCACCTTTCTAAGAACCCAAAATTTAGTTTCTCATTGGTGGTCCTAATACAAGCCTGTGATCCAGGACAATCCAGTAGTAAGTTAGTACTTCATTTATTCCCTCACTATCTACCACTCCTTGGTTTGGTGTCAGCTATCAGATATTTATTTGTTTGTTTATTTAATTGCTTGCTTACCTATTTACCCTTAAGAGATCATAATAATCTGGCCACTCAGTGCATTTTCTTAGCAGAAGTTATGGGCCCACAAAGATAAGCCAATCATCTGAACCTCCACGTGGGCACGAAGGAGTGTCTACCAGGTGGGCCTGTAACATATGTCCATGTGCATGTATGACTATTTTCCCAATGGCTGTGGGTAACAAATGTGTTAAAGGAAGTTCACATTTCTTCATTCATGGTCCTTCACAGTGTTTTTTTCAAAAATTGCATCTTATTTTGCCCAACCAATATCTACCACATATAAAACTATTTATGAGGACCGTGAAGATGTTAGGGGTCCTCACATCCACTCAAGTAAACAGTGCTGTTCATACATGTCAGGCGTGTGGGTAATAGTTATTATCTTCTATTATTTCTCTGTGTTTGTTGAATTCCTGCCATGAGGATGTATTAGTTCTATGATTCTATTTATTTGCTTGTTTATTTAATTGCTTGCTTATTTGTTTGTTTAATTGCTTGCTTATTTGTTTATTTAATTGCTTGCTTATCTATTTACCCTTAAGAGTGCCCTTATTTCCAAGGGGAACTTATTTACAAGGGAGTCCTCATACTTCAGAATCGGAACCACCACTGGAGATGATCCTTCTGAGCATTAGACCAAGAGCAGCAAACCAAGAGGCCGATGAGGCCAGGACAAGGATGAGGGGGTGGGGGGCAGGGTGTTTTAGAGAGACCGGGTGGCAAAGGCCAGATTAAATGGGAAGAAACACTCTAGCCAATTTTTGTCCCGTAAAAATGCAGGCCTGGTGTTGCCAGAGGTAAGCGAAAATAGATATCTAAATGTGTTATTTGAGCCCTAGCCCATTTGGCTCAATGGATAGAGTGTCCACCTACAGACTAAAGGGTCCCGGGTTCGATTCCAGTCAATGGCATGTAGCTTGGTAGGTAGCTCCTCCTAGGCCCAGGCCCTGATCAGGGCTCCTGCAGGGGGCAACCAATTGATTGTATTTCTCTCATATCGACGTTTCTCTGTCTTTCCCTCTCTCTTCTACTCTTTCTAAAAATCAATGGAAAAATATCCTCAGGTGAGAAGTAACCATAAATAAATAAGTAAATAAATAAATAAATAAATAAATAGGTTATCTGAAATCTTTAGAGGTTTTTCAAAGCAGGCGACTAATTCAAAAAAATGTTCAAAGATCATGTAGTTCCAACCAACCATCCATATAGACTGGGTATGGTTCCTTACCCTCTGTTTTAGGACGCCATTTCCTCATCTCTCACTTCCCCATGCAAACGGCACAGTCAGTCATTGAGATGAAGGTCAGCTCTGAAATATTTCTGAAATAAGGACTACATCAAAAAATTCCCACCTTCCATTCAAATTATGTGCAGCCTCTCCATCCATCCTAGTTTTAAGCACATTGAAAGAGTCACTACAGCCCTAACTGGTTTGGCTCAGTAGATAGAGCATCGGCCTGAGGACTGAAAGGTCCCAGGTTCAATTCCGGTCAAGGGCATGTACCTTGGTTATGGGCACATCCCCAGTAGGGGGTGTGTAGGAGACAGCTGATCAATGTTTCTCTCATCGATGTTTCTAACCCTCTATCTCTCTCCCTTTCTCTCTGTAAAAAATCAAAATATATTAAAAAAAAAAAGAAAAGAGTCACTACATTTATTTGTCCACCCATCCATCCATCCAGACAACCACGATCTTTCTGACGCCTACTAGATGACAAGTACTGTCCCAAAAGGTGGGTCGAGAACAGGGAACAAGACGAATCCCTGCTATTAAGGAGCATATAACATTCTAGAGGAGGAAATAGACAATTGCAACATAATGATGTGATTTCCGGTGGTGGGAGGAGTGGCCTAGAGTGGTGGGGAGAGAGGATGAGAAGACGAAGGTGCTTGAGTGGGGTCAGGACAGGCCTTTCCCAGGGGGGCTTGAAGAGACCTGCTCGCTGAGAAGGGGGCAGCTGCACAGACAGTGAGCTGAGCTTCTAGGTAACAGACCAGAACGGCAAGTGTAAAGGCCTAGAGACCAGGCTGGAGCGATGGAGATTGGTTAGAGGAATGTTGTTAACCCTCTTCTTCCTCCCTAACGCCACTGTCCAGCACTTGGGTCCTGTGTCCTCTCTTCAGTTCAGGCTGAGAGCCCAGCCTGCTGCTCCCCTGGTCCACCCCCAGGACTGCTTTCCCGGAACCTGGTCTCCAGGGCGGAGAGGGACCTGCTTCTGGTTCTTCGGCCCCCAGCTGGGACCCAGGGCAATTCCTCTTTGATCATCAGCATCTTCTCCTGCGAGGCCCCGCCCCTTCCCGTTGCCCTCCTTTCTAATGCCCCGTGATAACCACCCAAACTCCCTCACACCTTCCCCGCCCTTCCAGGCACTTCCTGCTCCGCCCACACGCCCCCACCCCCTTCAGCCTGGCCCAGGCCCCAGCGCCCCAGGCCCTCTTCTCATATGTGACCTCCGAGTGGTGGTTTTTTCCTCTCAGAAATGCCATCTGCCTCTCCTTTACTTTAAAAAAAAAAAATAATTTTATTGATTTCACAGAAGAAAGGCCTCTCCTAAGGCCAATAATGAGAGAGAATCATTGACCGGCTGCCTCCTGCACGCCCCACACTGGGGACCGAGCCCGTAACCCAGGCATGTGCCCATGACCAGAACCGAACCCGGGACCCTTCAGTTCACAGACCAACGCTCTATCCACTGAGCCAAACCAGCTAAGGCCTCGCCTTTACTCGTTTTTTTAAAAAGAAAACAAAAACAAGAACGTAGTCCATTTTATTCTCCTTAAGCCACAAAACAGAGCCTCTCCTTTCCTCTTACTTGTGCAAGGCAGGCTCGCCCGTCCCAGTCACTTGGTCCACGCCATGGTCCTGATGCTGCGCACTGCCTCCCATCTGCCTCATGGTGGCCTTGTCCCAGGTCCCTGCCTCCCCCCCAAGTCTTACGGATCCTCATAGCCCTGTCCCGCCTCCCCCACGTCCCAGCGCCTTGCCTGGCTCACCTTCCAGCCCCTCCGTGCTGGCCTGGGCACCGCTTCCCCTGCTATTTCCTCCCCCGCTCCAGGCACAGCTACTGGTGTAGCCACTGCGTGTGGGGTGAAGGGCTGTGGGCAATCACACTGACCCAGGCGCTCGGAAAGGTCCACCTTTGAGCCAGGAGTCATCACAGTTTCCGGACGGCCTCAGAGAATGCTGCTTCTGCCCAGCGTCTTCCCGATGCATTTTCCACAATCATCCCTCATGCTACGCTCGCTCGGTGGTTTGATCTGCACCAGCAGCGCGCTTGCTTGCGTGGAGGGCATCGGTTGAATGGGTGCATTAATGGATGGATGAGTGAGTGAATCAACGCTTCATAAAGAGCTTTACGCAGATCATTAACTTTAATCTTCAACACAAGAGATAGGCTCCCAAGTCAAAGCCCACCTTACAGTTTAGGGAACCTTAAGGGTTAAAGAGATTACACTGATTGCCCAAAGTTCACAAAACTAAAGAGGGGCAGGGCTGGGATTTGAACCCACCACTTCCTGTTTTATGGTCTGACCCTGTGCTATTCTATGTGGTGGCCACCCGCAAAGGGTGGCTACTGAGGACTGAAGTATGGCTGATCCGCCCTAGACAGGATTAAGCGTAGGCCTGCGGACTGAAGGGTCCCAGGTTAGATTCTGGTCAAGGGCACAGGCCTGGGTTGCCGGATTGATCCCCAGTATGCAGGAGGCAACCAATCAATGATTCTCTCCCATCACTGATGTTTCTATCTCTCCTTCACCTTTCCTCTCTGAAATCAATAAAAAATATATTTTAAAAAAAAGTATGGCTGATCCAAGGTAAGAGGTGCATAAAGGTAAAATGCATTCCAGATTCCAAAGATATAGTTAAAATAAAAAAGAATGAAAAATATCTCATTGAGGATTTTTATATTGAGTATATGTTGACATGACCTCTTTGGGATATATTAGGTTAAATCAAATACAGTATCAAAATTAAGCTCGCCTCTGTCCCTCCTACACCTTTACTGTGGCTACTAGAGAAAGTGTAATTGCACTGTGGCTCGTGGTATATTTCTGCTGGGCAGCATCGTCTAAGCTCTCAGCTACCACACTGGACCGCGTCTCATGCAAACACCTTCATCATGAGCATCCGGATAAACACACGGGACTGTTGGCCTGAGCTCACGCTCTTCATTCTCTTGTCCCTGGTTCTTCTCTCTCCCACCCACTGGGATTATTCGGCCTCAACCTCCCCCAAATCCCAGGGCCGTGACTTTGTTGTTTTAGGGCTGAATGTTGTTGACCAATAATTACCCTGGAGATGCCTCCTACATGGGGCTCAGGTGCTACAGCCAGAAGGTGAGGCAAAAACCATTCCAGGCAAGATATCCTTAAACTCGGCAGGAGGTAGCCTGTGCTTGGTTTTGACAATATGTATGCGCGTGTGTGTGACGTATGCAGTAATGTGCAATAGACAGCAGCACACAGCAAAGCTGTTTACATAACTGTCCCACCTGTTGCCATCATGCGCTTAACCATCGCAGAGTGAGCTGCAGAGAGGGTGGCCTTTGATGTTCATGATTTCAGCATGTATTTCTTAACAAGGCCATCTTGTTCTTTCTTTTTTCTTTTTACAAGGTCATTCTCTTATGCAACCGTTACAACGATGAAATTCAGGGAAGTGACTATTTTAAAAATACTATAACCTGCCCTAGCTGGTTTGGCTCAGTGGCTAGAGCATCAGCCCACAGACTGAAGGGTCCCGGGTTCGATTCCGGTCAAGGGCACATAACCTTGGTTGCAGGTTCCCCGGTCCTGATCGGGGTGTGTGCAGGAGGCAACCCATGGATGTGTCTCTCTCACATGGATGTTTCTCTCTGTCTCTCCCTCTCCCTTCCACTCTCTCTAAAAATCAATGGAAAAATGTCCTCGGGTGAGGATGAACAAAATAAATAAATACTATAACCTCATAAGTATTCTGCATTCAAATTTCCCCCAAACCATCTTTTCAATGAGGAGTGAGGGCTTCAGAAGGAATCCAGCAGCCAGAGTGCCCGCAGGAACCTGGGACTGCCCAGCCCTCACCCGTGGTATAGAGCAGCGGTTGCCAACCGGTGGTCCGCGGACCCCTGGTGCCCCGTGAGGTCCGAAAGGTGGGCGACCGCTGGTCTAGAGGGAGATCCCTCCAACCCCCGTGCTGAAACCCTAAGCCCCAGGGCCTCAGACTCTGAATTCCCTTCAAGATGAGCTCTTTTAGGGAATCAAGTTAAACGGGGTCACTGCCTGGGGCAGCCTCCTCTCCGCCTGTGCCTGGGTTCCGCATGCGCGACAGTAACGTGGTGCTGGGCTGGCTGGGAGGACGGTGGGGCTGGCACCTGAGAGCCCCTCAGTATCCGACAGCTCTTTCTGTTTGCTCTGCACTGATCAGCTTATCTCAGTTATCTCCCCATTTGTCCTTCGGAGCCCTGATGTTTGGTACAGGAAAAGGGAGATAGAAATCTAATCTCTAAAGATTAAATGTAGCCTGGATTAGGATTAGAAGCATCAGTACAAACTGTTGACATATTTTATCTTTTAAAAAGGTATGTGTTTTAACTCTGCTTACTCGAGGCCGACGGAAAAGGTCTAGGCCAGTGATAGGCAACCTTTTGAACTTGGTGTGTCAAACTTCGCCAAAAAACTGAGCATAACTCGGGTAGTGTGTCACTTTGAGGAAAAAACTAACTCCAAGACTCTAGTCGCAAATGTTTCATCCTCAGGAGCAGCAAATGTTTCATCCTCGGCATGCGGCCGCGTGTCATCAGAAATGGCTACTGGTCTAGCGTGTCACAGGTTCGCCATCACTGGTTTAGACACTATAGGCAACCAGTACGGATGCGCAGCCCCAGTATGCAGAGGGTGGCCTCCAAATACTGCTTCTCACGGGAAGAAACCAGGGGGCGTTGGCTCTAGGTCTTGGACAGAAAGGGGATGAGATGATTCTGGAACATCTTGTCATATAAGACTCATTTGCCAAGGTTCCCTCCCACCAAAGATGGGGAAATATGAGTATGAAGAGAAAATGTGTTTCTGTATGCTGAAACACATAACAGAAACTTAAACCCATGAGCTCAGATACTCAGAAGAAGACAAAATATAAGGAAAAACTATAACTCATGGGGTCCCTCCAGGAATATACTAGAGAACCAACGTCCTAGTTTGGAAACTGGTAAATAAAGGTAGCGAGTAAATACACAATGCTGAGGCCTTCTCAAGAAAGTGAAGAGAACCCACAGGATAGAGACGTGTTTATACGCTCTGACAAGGAACCTGCATCCAGAATACACAGAGAATCTTTACAATTCAACAACAGACACAAAACAACCCAATTAAAAAGTGGGCGAAGGATTTGAACAGACATTTTTCCAAAGAAGACACACAAATGACCAATAAGTACATTTAAAACGCCCACTCACCATCATTAGCCATTAGGGAAACCCAAACCAAAACCATAACAAGATGCCACTTCACGCCACTCGGATCGCTACGGTGAGCAGAGGCAGACAACAGTAAGAGTTGGCAAGGATGTGGAGGAACGGGGACCCTCAGATGCTGCTGGTGGGCATGCAGAACGGTGTGGCCATCTTGGAAACAGCCTGGCACGTCCATACGTGGTTAAATATAGAGCTACCATCTGACCCACCAATTCCACTCCTAGGAATGAAAACGTACGTCCACACAAACACTTGTACCCCCATGTCCAGGGCAGCATTCGTCACAGTAGCCTAACAATACCCAAGTGCCCGCCGACGGATGAACGGATATACAAAATGGGGTCCATCCACACGACGGAGTATCACGCGCCTGAAAGGGGACTGAAGCACGGACATCTGCGAGGACGTGGGTAGGCCTTGACGACAGGGGAGAAGCCAGCCATAAGAGGTCATGGATTGTAGGTTCCATGTATATGAAACGTCCAGAACAGGCAAATCCACAGAGACAGAGAGCAAGGGCAGGAGGGAGAAGCACCCGGGGGCGGTTGCTAATGGGCCTGGGGTTCTTCATGGGCTGGTGGGAGGTTCTGGAACGGGGGCGGTGTGCCTAGTTACAGTCGTGTGAACATACGAGGAACCAATGAAGGGGACAGTGAACGGGTAAACGTTACGGGAAGTGGGTTATATTTTATGAAGCTATACTTTTTAAAAATGTACACTGTCTTCAGAGCTGCCCCCAAGCGCATTATTAAAAAAAGTGACCTTGAATAAACCCCATAAGCTCTCTGTGCCTCAGTTTCCTCATATATAAATTAGAGCAATAATCATCATAGCTACCTCTGAGAGTCATTATGAGGATTCATATAAATGTGAAACTTTTGGCAAATGCCTCCCTCGTTGTAAAAAGTGCCCGAAAAATGGCAGCTGTTACTAACATCACGGTTCATACCAGACCAGGTGCTGGTGCTGTGCTGGGGACCAGGCTGAGGGGGAGAGGGGTTTGGCGAAGGCTAGTTGCTTCGCTGGAGGATCTCACAGGAGCAGGATAGAAAAGCATCAATTTACTGAGCAGAAAACACCCCGAGGCATATGCTGGAGTCATGTGGGAGCCCCCGGGGCACAGGGGAACGAGCGTGGTGACCCATCTAAGCAAACTGACGGGCATACTGTGCGCCAGGCAGAGGGTAGGGGCTCAAGAACAGCAACCTGCCCGGCCGGCGTGGCTTCGTGGTTGAGCGTCAACCTAAGATCCAGGAGGTCACGGTTCGATTCCCGGTCAGGACACATGCCCAGGTTTCGGGCTCAATCCAGTGTGGGGTGTGCAGGAGGCAGCCGGTCCATAATTCTCTCTCATTGTTGATGTTTCTCTCTCTCTTCTCCTCTCCCTTGTTCTCTGCAATCAATAAAATAATTATTTAAGAAAAGAACAGCCACCAGACTGTGTATTTGTACTAACCAAAGGTGCCGCCAACACGAGGTGACCATTCCTTTTTTGCATGTGAAGAAAGGTAAGCGTGCTGCCCGTTTAATTACAGTTCGCCACTGAACCCTGACGATGGAGATGCACTGAAATGTAAATCACAAAGAAGGTAAGAAAGTGCATCTCAGCATCGAGGGGAACAGAGTGCGTGCCGGGCGCTAACCGGAGCTGACTCTCGCAACTCTGCAGCACGATGGAGAGGGACAGTCCCGAGGGTCACGCCAAACTACTTCCAGGTTCATCCAGCTCCAAGGGCGGCCCCTGCCTCTGACCCTATCCGACCTCACTCTAGACCTCAGTCCGACCCTTGAGTCAACCCTGTACCCCTGACCCTAAACGCGGCCCTGTCCCTAACACCAGCATCCATACGAACTCAACCCCAGTCTCACAGGTACCTTTTAATTCCCAGCCTGAAGATGGCCATAATCAGATACAGCGTGGGGACGACAGTCAATAAAATTGTAAGCTGCCAAAAAAGTAAATCTTAAAAGTTCTCAGCCCAAGGAAAAAACAGTGTTTCCAGCACATTCTTCCATTGCTGGAGCGGCCGTGCAGGGCCTGACTCCCAGCTCGGAGCATTTGGCCCATCTGTCTGTCTGCCTGCCTCAGGTGGACGCAGCCCTCTTCCAGGGCACCAGGGTAGTGGGATTCGGCCACATCCTGCCTGCGGGCAGCCCCACCTCTCCCAAAACTTGGCCTTGTCCCAAGTACAGCAAAGAGGAAAGACGGGGACAGAGTTCCCAAATATCGCATCTCCCCCCGTCACCCAGGGCAGTGTGCACAGAGCTGCCAGACCTCCTTTGTCAGCCAGTCTCAGCCACGCCCGGGGAAGCAGAGGGTCGAGAAGGCAGCCAGGCAGCTACCTACATCTGTTCAGGATCAGGGTGCCTGGCTTCAAGCCTGGTTCCACTTGCTCACCATCTCTCTCTCTCTTCTTTTTAAAATATATATATATTTAGTGATTTCAGAGAGGGAAAGAGAGATAGAAACATCAATGATGAGAGAGAATCATTGACCGGTCGCCTCCTGCACACCCCACACTGGGGATCGAGCCCACAACCTGGGCTGGTTCATAGGTCAACACTTAACCACTGAGCCACGCCGGCCGGGCCACCATCTCTCTTAATTAACTCTACCCTGGCACCTGCTAAGCACCACACGAAGATCTCAGGTGGTCTGTGCCTACGTAGGCAACTGAGCCCCTCCATTCTTACGTGACGAGACCTTCAGGCTTATGTAGCCATAGAGTGATTTTTTATCATACGGGGTAGGTGCACAGTGGTTCGGATGGAAAATAATACAATAATTAATAAATAATAATTGCAACAATAAACTCTGTGTTTCTTGTACTCACAACTGTAAACCGAGTTTTGCCCCACCCTGTATCTCTCCCTTGTGCTGTTATTAAAAAAAAAAAATACAAGCAACGTAAATTGTTTTCCTTCAATGTCAGAGTCCGACTTCTATGAATTGGGCCCACGTGTTTCCATACAGCCTCATCCTCTGGGCCATCATGCCGGCTAACGCCATTCAAAATGAACTCCTTTTTCTTTTTTTAAATATATCTTTATTGATTTCAGAGAGGGAGGGAGAGGGATAGAGAGTTAGAAACATCGATGAGAGAGAAACATCGATCAGTTGCCTTCTGCACACCTCTTACTGGGTTTGTGTCCGCAACCGAGATACATGCCCTTGACCGGAATCGAACCTGGGACCTTTCAGTCTGCAGGCCGATGCTCTATCCACTGAGCCAAACTGGTTAGGGCCAAAATGAACTCCTTTAATCCTCACAACAACTTATATAGACTGGACTACAATCAACCCCAATTTACAGATGCAAAAACTGAGGGCCAGAGCGGTTAAAACACATGCCCAGGCTAATGCAGAGGAGAGACTTGCGGAGTCCAAGGCCCCTGCTGGGACCCTCCATTCTCCCGCGTTTCCTCCTGGTCAACTAGGCCCTGGGCCGCGTGGAGTGTGTTTACGCTTCCGCTACCTCCCCTCAGCCAGTGTGCTGGCTTCACCTCCCAGGACCTCCTTTTCTCCGGTGCAAATGGGGATGATAACGGGCTTTCAAATACATTCCAGATAAGGCGACACTATCAGGACCCTCTTTATCTCTCTCTCTCCTTGAGGAGGACCTTGGCTCACTTTCTGAGTCAACTGGAGTAGCCACACAATGACTTGAGCGGTAGGAGTGATTCAGGCCCTGGGAAACGCTAAATCTGAAGCCCGAGGGTGTCTCCACGGGCTGCAGTCAGTGCCAGCCGGCCTGGGGGGGGGGGGAGACAGGTGTCTTACCCGCCCCCCCCCAAGAAGCCGCTGTTGGCTGAAGCCCTTCTGTGTGCTGGGTTCTTGAAACAGCCCACGGACAGCAGTCCCAACGTGCAATCTGACACGGACAAATCCTGAGGCGCGGGGGCCCTGACACCTCGCCCTGTCACCCCAGCAAACCAGCGCTGAGCTGGTGGAACTGGCTTTGGAGCTCAGGTCCGACTCGGTCGAGTGGTTGGTCCAAACCTTCATCCAAGTTGCCTTCCGCGAAGTTGCCGGTGGAGACCAGCTGGCTCACCAGAAGGGCCGAGCAGGATGTGTGAGCACGCAGACGGGAAACCAAGCTGTGTCCACACCTGAGGGACGGTCCCCGTGGCCCAAGAACTCCCATCGTGCCGTGTGCATCGCAACACTTCCGACGGTGACACCCGTCCGTCCCTGCACCGGCAGCGAGATGGCTGCTCCCCGCCACCGCTGGGGTTGCCGGCGATGTCTTGGCAGGTGAGCTCCACGAAGTCGGGGCTCTTCATGTTCGCCCCTTTCTTCCCGGCGCACAGACGGCGAATGAGCAATGCCTGCGGAGTGATGGCCCCGCAAACACGGATTGGGAAGATCAAAAATGTCGATTCCGTGCGTTACGATGCACCGCCTTTGCTATTGTTTTAATTCCTAATTAACAACCTTCAGCTCGGGTTCATGAACACCCACGGAGCCCCTCGGCGTGCCAGGCACTGGGGCGCAGGGGACACCGATGGTTCTAGTTACGCTCACACCTGAGAGGGTCGCCAGGCAGGGACTGAGCTGCTCGCCGCACAGATGAGAAGTGAGCACGTGCGAGGGGCACATCTTGGGACTTGAATCCAGTCTTGAGACTTTAAACCTGAAATGTGTCCACTCAGGACCCCTCCCCCTCCAGCTGCTGTCCACTCAGGACCCCTCCCCCTCCAGCTGCTGTCCACTCAGACCCCCTCCCCCTCCAGCTGCTGTCCACTCAGGACCCCCTCCCCCTCCAGCTGCTGTCCACTCAGGACACCGCCCTCCAGATGCTGTCCACTCAGGAACCCCTCCTCCTCCAGCTGCTGACCAGGAGCAAGTCATTAGCAAGGGGACTCACTGCCAAGGCTGCAGGTTGCCTGTGATGAGGTGTTAGCTGAGGAAGTGGGGAGGGGGTGGGGACGGGGGCATACCTCCTGTCATTGTCTGACCTTGTGCTGTTTCCCTCCAAAGCTGTCGGTGCAGGGGCGGAAAAGAGACTCCTATTTTTGAGATGCTGGCTTTGGATGCATATGTAATTTCCTCTTTGCGCAAAAATAAAATATGAGCGATAAGGCTTGAGTCCCCTTTAACCAGCCCCTCTTCCACAGAGGGGATCACGACTGTTGATTCCACAGAGGGATTCCGGATCTTTTTCTCTTGCGTCTTTATTTCTCCCGCAAACAGGATACAACACTTACTATGTTCCAGGCATTGTCTTAACTGCCTTCCACATGTTAACTCAGTTAGTGCTGTCACGTGTATGTGAACACACACACACACACACACACACACACACACACACACACGGTCACACTATGCCAGAATTCTGCAACTCGCCGTCGTCGCTCGGCAATACATCTTGGAGAGTCTCCCTGCCAGTGCGCGTGAGGCTGCGCCGTGGGTCCCGGGCTGCGTGGGCACTGTTATGAGTGGGCGGCGGCTTGTTTAATGAGAAGCCCACGGCGAGCGTTTCGGGTGTTTCGACGCCATACATACCCTCCCACTCAGCCTGGTGAACAGTGAGGGTGGGAGGGGTTTCTGGGGTGGGTTGACTTGAGGCGTGGGAACCCTTAACGTGGGTCGGTTCATCTCTGAATCACACGTGCGTGGGCAGAGCGGGTAAGCCACGGGCCGGTCGGTCCATGGGTGGGTGGGTGGTGGGGAGGTCACCATGGGGAAGCCCCCCGCTTTCTGCCGCAGCAGAGTTGGAGTGGCTGTTGTTCGAAGGAGCAGAAGACCAGGCTGCACCCCGAGGGATCTGGTGGGCGGGAGCCCCAGGCTACCCGGAGGCCTGCAAGCAACTGTGGTGCCCCGACCTCCAGCCCTGAGGCCTGGGCACGGCACTGGGCACCCAGCCCTCGGCGTCCTCAGCAGGAAAGCTGCGGTACAAGGGTCTGCCCCAGGCCCCCCTTGCTTCCCTCTGGCAATGAAGCTGCGGTTCCTGAGGAAAGCACCCTTTTCCTTGGAGCCCCCCACAGGATGGAACCTCTTGTTACGCAGCGAGCAGAGCCCAGACCTCTGTCCCGGCTGCCCAGGCATTCGGCTTCTCCATCCTTGGATGAACAGCGCCCTTAAACTGTTGGCGGGGGGGGGGGGGCTCCTTCATGGTAAAGTCTCTTCCTGTGTGGGGACCCTGCACCTGTAGGACCCCAGCTGCTGGGTGAACGTCCCCCTCCCACCCTCACTACAGGCCCCAGGAGGGCCCGGCATCCCGTGCCACAGACTGACGGCCGAGCCGCAGCACGGACAGGGCCGGCCCGCTCACACGATCACGAGCAGCGGAGCTGGAGGCAGCCGGACCACGGAGCCTGGCCTCGCCGCTACCACCCAGCGGAGGCCGCCGCTCAGGCTGCTTTCCTGGCCGCTGCCATGGGAACCGGGAGCTCTGGGACCCACAGGGACAGGTGGGCTCAGCGTGGCTCTCTCGCGGGACACTAGACGCACTGCCAGGGCCCGAGTGCCCCCAGGCCGTCACTCCTTCGGCTGCGCCTGTCAGTGCGGAGGGGCAGGCAGCGGGATCCATGGTCTTCAAACAGCCAAACGCGGAGGAGGGCCCGCCTACGATATGTCACCACTTCGGTCCCAGAGGGAGGGGGCCGTTTCCAATTCCCCAGACCGAGGGGAAAGCACCCTGGGAGGCCGGGGGCATCCAGGCGGCTCTGCCCCATGGCCTGGGGCTCCATGCGCCGTGGCAGGTGCCTGTGCTGAGAGGAGACCTGCCTGCTGCTCTGGATTGCTCCCCCATTTCCCAGATGGGAAGAGGAAGGCTCCCCTGGGGACGTCTTCATGCTCTTCATTCGGGACCCACCCAGACGACGGCGGGGCACTCCGCTGAGTGTGTCCGTCCTCGGGTTCAAAGGTGACAGCCAGCGCCGGCCTGTGTGCACAGGTGTGGCTGCAGGTGTTACCTGCGGGCCAACAGGAGCTGCACAGGGACCCTAGCCAGCTTCTGGGGACAGCCTGCCTCGCCCTCTCCTCCTCTTTACTCCAGGAGAGCACCCACTGTGTTTAATTAACACTCTCCTGGGAATGTTCTTAGGCCTGGAATCGGGGAGCCCGAGAAGCAGGGCGTGGGCAGCCAAGGTGAAAATGTGTTCTTTGCTTACACAAAGGGTTACTCAGCACAGCCATTGCGCCCAGGCCCGCCGCTGTGGGACACAGGCCTGAGTCAGTGCTGACTGGGCCCCGTGGTCCTGTCCGACACCTCTGACTCCAGTCCCCAACCATTCCCTCTGGCATTCCCTCAGCGTGGGAGAGGACAGGCCCACGGCAGGACCGGGAAGCCAGGTGTGGGCCTGCAGAAGCACAGGGGCGGCCCTGGAGGAGGAGCGGAGACCAGCCAGGGCACAGGGGCGGCAGTCCTGGGGGGCGGGGTACACTCGGGGAGGGAGATGGGAAGGTACTCGGTGCCAGGGAGAGAGGGGTCTTGCTTGCCAGCCTGAGCACCGGGCATCTCTCTTGATTGACTAGAGTTGACACAGTATGATAGCAAGGGGGTGGCTTTGGAGCGCCACAGAGCCGAGTTCAAGTTCAGGCCTCAGCTGAGGTCCTCGCTGTCCTGTGTGCTCACCCAGAGAGGCCCCAGCTTCCAGGGGCACAGCTGAGCACAGAGGCAATGCTCCCTCCCTCCCCCTCCTGGGCCAGAGCTTCAGGATCGGGCACCGGGTCCATTCGTCCCGTTTTCTAGAACAACGGAACGCGTAGCTTGCCCTAGGTCAGACCTGGTCACGCTAGCCCTGGGACTAGTTCAGGCCTCTCTATGCCCCGGGACGCGGGCGCCCGTCCTCAGAACGGGCACCCAGGGAAAGGCAATGTGTCACAGGTCGAGACACTCGGTCCGCCCCGACGGAGAGCTGAGCAGCGAGACTGCACAGCGACTCCAGTTTCGTGAGCGAGAAATATTCCATAAAGAGTCGCCTTGTCACACGGCGTGGCATGCATTCGCCACACACAGCCAGTGCCCGCCGCTCCTCGGAAGGGCCGCATCCCGGCCCAGCGAGAGCTGGGAAACCAACTCGCCCGCCCGCCCGCCCGCCCGCCGCGCCTTCGCTGAAGGGCCCGGACAGCGAACACATTCTTTTAAAAGTTATTTCAAGTCAAACATTCACTTGATCACCCTGCTCTAGTTTAACTTGGAAGCTACTTTCTGAGGGCTGGGGGGCGGGGGGGGGGGGGGAGGGGGGGCAGGGCAGGGGGAGAATGGCCAAGACCTAAATCAGAATGCGGACAGCATGATCAAAAACGTATGTTCCCGTCTCTAACTCAACTGGAGATACTTCAAGATCCGAATAACTGCAGAACTCTAGAGTTTCAGAGCAAGTCCTGTCACAAGCTGGGCATGAAAGTGTTCTGACGTCACCATTTCACTCGCACGTGTCACGGTGACCCACCAGGCAGAGCAGAAAATGCCTGCAAACCGTGGTGGGGGGGGGGGGGGCGCCGGAATGCTCTTCGGGGGCCTGTTAACAACCTGCAGGGACCCTGTGGACAAGAAGGGGCTCTTTTCCGTCCAACTGTCCTGGGCTGGTTCGATGCTGAATTCCCCCGGCCGTCGTTACTGTGCGCAGACGACTTTCCCCCATAACACATAAATTACGCACGGCCCAACGGCACTGGAGAGAGACTCCTGCGATTTTAAACCCAAGACCTCTGGTCTGCAGAAGGAATTGGGCTGCTAAGTGAAGTCCAATCCGCATCAGGGTTCAAACGCCAAGGAGGCTTCCTCCCTGGGAGGGCAGACGCCCCAAACAAGAGAATAAACACAAACTCCGGCCAGGAGGTGCCCAGGGAGCTGGTGGGAATGGACGGGTCCAGAAATGGGCAGGCATGCAAAACAAAGTGCGTGTGTGTGTGTGTGTGTGTGTGTGTAGGGCAGTGTATTCCTGGCTAAGAAAAGGCAATGAAAAGCCCCAACAAGAATCAAACTGAAAGTCTGGGTTGTTCCTGGGAGTTCTCCTTTTCCCATCAGGGACGAGCAGAGGACTGGCCTGGAGTCTCTGCTCCCGGCAAGGCCCGGCTGTCACTGAGTCACAGCCTCAGATCATCCAGGTGGTGGCACTGAACAGGTGACAGGACCTGTGACCTCTGAAAGAACCTCCCCCTCTCCCCCCGCCCCCCATTTCCCATGACTCCTCAGGCTGCAAAAGCCTTGATTGCTGCACATAAACATGGGCAAGGGAGTCTGGCTGCTTCCTGAAAAGGCAGACAGGAATTAACGGGCCCCAGTCCCTGCCCTTCTAGTTCAGAAAACTGTTCAGAACCCACCACCACCAGTGAGCTCGGAGCAAGCCAAGTGCCCGCAGCCACCACCTGAAGGACAAGGCACCTGGGAAAGTGCTTGCTGGTTCCCTCACTTGGATGACGAAAGAGAGCCAACGATTGTCACCTCATCTCCGTTTCACACGCAGACCTGAGCCAGCCCAGCAGCACACGGCCACTCTGTCCCACCCTTTCTAAGAAGATAAGCACGCTGGCGAAGTGGAACAGCACACGCACCTCCCCCAACACTCCCTTCTCACGCCCCGAATTTTATCCACATGACACCTTTTCCTGTAACTTTCGGTTTTCTTCGATAGTATTATTACTTCAAAACAACACCTTCAACCTCCCAGGCTATCTTTTCAGGGCTGAGTGTCCCTCTTTTACCCAAAATACATATCTCGCTTAGCGAACTGTGATCACAGACACATTTCAGGGTAAGTGCCTGAAAGTGAAGAAGCTAAAAGGTCTGGGACTATTTTATGAACAAGTCAATTGTTTGTGTGTGTGTGTGTTGTGTGTGTGTGTGTTTTTAAGAACTTTAAAACTACAGCTAACGAAAAAAATGACCCTTATCCACATCAAGATGGACAGAAAGTGTAGACAGGGATGCAGACCGCTTAGAAAGAAAGAAAGAAAAACACACCCAAAGCCTGGTGCCTTCTCTAAGTCAGGGAACACGTCCTTCCCTCTGGTTTGCTGACCATAATGCCATGTGCTGGAATGCATACGAAATGTAAATAAACGCCTCCTCCTGTCTTTTTTCTTAATTACATCCCCCCCCCTCAGTTTTTATAAGGAGGGTCTCCTTTGTTTTGTTCTGAAAATTCAACTGTATACAAAGAAAGGGGGCCCATTGCTTCAGGAGCGTCTTCTCTCCCCCAACACCTCCACCGCTCCCGCCGGGGGCAAGGTCTCTGGGAAAGTGTGTACATGACAAATGTGATAAATGCCAGCAGGGCCGGAGCACGGAGGGGAGGGGGTGCCTGCCCTGCCCCAGCCACAAGAAATCAAGTGGCTCAGTCTAGCAACTGTAGGGGCGCTTGCTCCCAATCCCCCTGGGTGCCTCCGACCAATCCACATTCCCATGCTTATGTATGGGAGACGGATATACGAGCAACAAAGGGGTGCATGCAGATTCAGATGTGTTCCAGAAACCCTGGCGGCCCGGAAGGGCACCCTGCACCGACTTCCAGCCTCCCGCCAACAGCCTCCCACCCAGAAAAAACCCGGTGCACGGCTGGGATCGACCACTGTGTCCTGTGACTCCGTGCCCACCATGACTCTCAACTCTCTCCTGAGACTGAGTGATTTTTGCATCTTAATGGGTTCTGTGATACGGAGCCATTTCCACGGGAACATCCTGAAGTGAGACCCAGAGTTTTTAACACCTATTTGTATGTTAGACTGATGGGCTCGGCCCTAAGACGAGCATTTAATGACCTGCCAGTCAGTCCCGGCCCTGCGTAAGTGTCCCCTCCGACTGGCTGGCTTAAAGAAAAATGACAGAAAATGTTCTTTAATAACTATGGTTTACCCATTGCTTTCAGATAGCTAAGTGGCACATTCTCACCTCATTTGCAGCTTTTCATCTCAAATGGACATTGCTTTTGAAATATCCTCTTTCTTTCTTTCTTTTTTTTTCTCCCCGAGGCTGCCACTTGAAAGTTGAAATCTTGCAAGAATGTAATGGTACGCGCCAGCCCTCTGAATTACAGGGTGACCGCCTGAGCGGGTCCTAAAAAGCACGTGTCTTTTTTATGCCGCATAAAAGGCTGAAATGTTTACATATCAAAAGGCTATAGGCCAATTTCTGTCAAAATTACACATGAAGTTAAGCAGTACAAGCAATTTATTTAAACACTAGTCATTGTAGAAAAATTCAAAACCATATGCTCTTTTAGCAGTTTTTACAAATGCATCTGACCCATGACTTGGCTAGACATACAAGCTTCATAATTTACTCTAAATTTCAAATCCCCTTGACGTTTAAATAAAAGATCTTCATTAATGAGGTTTACATGAATGAAAACTTTAGAAGCTGATATCGATTAGCGAGGGGCTTCGGAACCGGCGGTGCGTTCGTTCTAATTTTCAAATGACTGACTTTGCTAATCATTTCAAGAGAAAGCCCCACCAAGAACAAATTAGCGGCATTTGCATTCTGTGATTTGCAAAAGCAACAGGCAGTCACTTGGGAAATAAATGAGTAAATAACTCCGCTGTAGAAAGCCGGTTTCTGCAACCCTGGGAACTACTTTATTTTTATCTGGTGCTTTGGGAACACGTCATTTTCCGACACCCTCTTCCTTACCCCCAGTGCTATGTTGAGTTTCCCTAACACCTTGATGATTTCGTCTCCAGAGGCTCAGTGCGTTCCTTTGGAATGTTGCAAAAGAGGGTCTCTCTACTGCTGCCTGCGGCAGCCCCAGCCCCTGAGTGCGGGGCAGTTGGGTGGCATTTGTGCCTCTTGCTCGACTGCACCCACCTAACCCCCCAGGGGCAAATTCCCCCAGGCTACCAGAGGCGTCCCCTGGGGGCAGCAGGGCCCTGGGGGCAGGTTTGGAGCACTCGTTTGAGACACTGGGTTTTTTTTTAAAGCCCAAATACAGTGGCATTGCTGTGACACCCACGCGGGGTCTGGGTGCTGCCCACAGGCTGCAGCTGGCTCTGCGCTTCGCCCCCGTCACCGGCCCTGCAAGGCGGGCTCCGCACCTTTGAGGACAGGCCCCTCTTGGCACAGGACACGAAGAACCGCACTGAGAGGCTCCAGCTGTGCGCTCTGCTCCGTAACCGGGCAAGAGGCTGAAACAATTAGGAAAAGGACGTCCCCGAAACCCTAACCAGTTGGGGCCACGGATGCTTTAGGCTTTTATTGTTGGTTGGTTTGTTGGTCTGTAGCAGCCGCGGGTGCTCGCTGGGACGGAAGCAGCCTGGGACAGGGGGTGCCGGGGGTGCCGGGCGCAGGCTCCCAAGGTGGGCGCCCTGCGTTACCCCGGAGAAGCCCGTCCTCTGCGCGCGGGACTCAGTTCAGCGGTGCCGGACGCCGGCGCCGCGGACACACCTTATGCGTGTGGAATCCGCTGACCCGCTCTTTAATGTCTCAGAAATGAGGGCCATTACCGGGGCGACGGACTCCTCGGCAAACACATTTTCGTCGACTTCCGCGCGGTGATTGCTTCGTGTGAGATCGTGTTTGGGTGGTAATAGGGGGAATCAGCGGCGTGTTTACCGCCCCAGGGCCTCGCCTCGGGCCGCTCCGGGTCCGCCCCTGCCGAGCGGTGCCCGCGGGCCCACACACAATCGCGCAGCCACACGAGGTGGGCAATTGGCGTGCGACGCGTTTGTCATTCCAACTGCGCGGGCAGACGCGAGGCCGCTGGTGGTTCGGTGCGCGGCGGGCACTTGTGGGTTTCGGCCCAAGGAGGCGGTTGCGGGGCCCCTGACCACCTTCCCGCGGACCGAGGGGCGATGCGGAGGGGCAGGCCCCGCCGCCCCGGGGAGAGCTGGTGGGCTAAAAGGAGTAGCATTGCCTGGGGGAGGGGGTTCCCTGCGACCTCTCCCAGGAAGCCCCTCTGCAGGAGGGCAGAACTGTGCGGTGATTTTCCTTTTCTTGGACCCAGCTGACACCCGAGGAGGGGTGAGGGGTGGGGACCGCACACCTCTTTGTCCCAAGGAAAAGCACTAAAAATAAAAATAAAAATGCCCCTACGTCCACCCCAGCCTCCGCTGCGAGGGGAACGGTTCGGCAGCCCCTCTAAACGTCAGGGTGGTGCGAGGCCCTGAGTGCGGGCCTCGGTTCTATCCGCTAGGAACCCTGGGGCCTAGAGGGAGGGATGGTTCGCAGAAGCGGCCGTCAGGCTCGCGGCACAGTGCTCTGTTCACCGGAGCCGGCGGGCGGTGCGGGCCGCGGGAAAGCCAGGGGCGCGGTCTAAGGCCGGCGCTGGGCCAGAGCTCCAGCGCGCCACGGGGCAGGAGCGCGGGGGAGACGCGCCGAGGCGTCGTGGATGCGGCGCAGCCTCCGCGCTGCTCTGAGCACCGGCCACCGACAGCCGCACGGACTCGGCCCCGCTTCGCGCGGCGCCTCTGCCTCGGCCGGGCCCGGCCAGGATCTGAAAGGCCCCCCCGCGCCCCCGCCACGCGCCCCGCCAAAGCCGTCAGCCTCGCGCTGTCTCCCAGCGCTGGCACCCGGGAAAGGCGGGGGGGGGGGGGTGCGTGTGCCCCGAGCCGTGAGGCTGAAGTCTCCCAGAACCGGGGAAAGGCGCCCGGCCTCGGCGGGGAGGAGAGGGAAGGCGCTGCCCTTCTTCCCCGGGACCTGACCCCTCCGAAGGGGGCCCCCACTCCGGCCTCTGGGAGCAGCGTTTATTGTACACGTCCCGTCGCCTCCCGCACTGAGACCCGCTCCCCCGCCTCGTCGCCGCCGACCGCCGCTTCTCCGTCTGCTCGGCGCTCAAGTCGGAAGCGCGGCGCTCAGGCCCCGCGGGTGGGCGCGAGGGCGCGCGGGTCCGAGCTGTGCGGGGAGGCCCGGGAGGAGCAGCGCCGCCGCCCGGCTTCTCCGTTCGGGCCACTCCTGCGCGCCGCCGGGGTTCGGCGCTCCGACCGGGAACCGCCACGGACCAGTGCCCTTTCCCCGTGCCCCGGCGCCGAGGCGGCGGCCCACGTTCTTAGCCCTGGCGCGGCGACCTCGGCAGCCCTGCGGGACCCTCGGCCCGCGAGACACAGGGGCAGGGGCGTGCGGTACGGGCTGCCCTCCTGCGGAACCCCCCGGCGCCCCACCTCTCGGCCCTCGCAGTCTCCCCGGGGCCCCGCTGCTCCTTCCCCGCAGCGGCCGGAGCGGCCTCCCCGAAGGGCCGAGAGCCGACAGCTTGCGCCGGCCCGAGGGGCCTCGGGGTCTCCTTTCGTTCCGCGCGCCCAGTCGCCTACCTTGTCGCGGGGCGCTCGGCTGCCTGCGCGCCGTCGTGGGCTGGACGCGACTCCGGGGGCTCCGGCGGGTGGGCGGGCAGTGCCGCGCGAGGATCCCGCGGAGGATCCCGCGGAGGATCCCGCGGAGGATCCCGCGGAGGATCCCGCAAATCACGCCCGCGCCGGCGGCGAGCGGGGCCGGGCCGCGGAGGCCGGGAGCCCGGCCTGGGCCTGCCCCGTGAGGGACAGCGAGGGGCCTGGCCAGGCCGGGAGCCGGCCAGTCGGAGGGGAAAAGCGCGCCTCAGTTGTTGGGGGAAGGGGGAATCCCCAAAGCCCCATTTTCGTATTGAAACAAAAAGTGTGGGGGAGAGGACAACCCATTTCCAAAATATACTAATTTTTAGGAAGAAAAGGAAAAACACAAAACCTACCGACACCCCCGCGGCAATCAGCTGGAAACGGGCTCAGAATGCTACCTCTGATGGCCGAGCGTCAACGGTGGCCGAATTTTGGTTTCCGCTGGGCAAGGCCTGGGGACTGACTGCTAGGGGAGTTTTCAGACCCGAAGTGACTGCAAAAAAACACATCCACACAAATATTTAAAGAAGCACGCGGCACCTCTTCCATCATTTGTGCCTTTACAAAGTTTGGCCCTCGCAAAAACGAAAGGGTTCGGGGTGGTGGTTAACCAATGCCGTTCGGGAGACAAAATAAAGCAGAGGTGACATTAGGCGGCGAGTGCACGGGGCCGGCGCAGGAGCGGACTTTTCAGCGCTGCTGGAGGTGGACGCTGCCCCGCACATTTTCCAAAAAACAAAACAAAATTGGAAAGGGGGGAGAAGAAGAAAAGTTGCCCCCAAAAGTAGAATCGGCCACAATGAATTTGAGCTCTTGGTCGAGGAAATGGCACCCCATAATAGGACCCAATCCGAGGGGAAAGGTGGGGCGGAGAGGTCAGCGGGGGAGCGGCGCGCCGAGGCCGCACAATGGAATTAATGAGATTAACCGGGGCAATTAGGACGCCCGCCCAGCTCCGCCGGCCCGCGGCGGGGCGGCTGAATGGAAAAGATTAGGTTAATTTCATTAATTTGCAATCCACAATCTCTGTGCAGGCCCCCTAACCCCCTCCCCTTGGCACCTTTGCCCCTCCCCCCTCCTGAGCCCCCCCCCCCCCCCCCCCCCCCCCCCCCCCAAGGAACAGCAAGGGCCGAATCTGGTCTGTTTGTCATCTGCATATTACCAGGAACTAAACCCAGGATGACGTCGACTCAGTATAAAACCTACAAGAGGTTCAGCTGGGCGAAACTCCGTCCTACCCGCGGGTTGAGTTCGGCGAGCGCTGCGGCGAGGGGAGGGCGGGAGGAGGGAGCGCGGACGCAGGGGGCGGGGAGGGGAGCGGGGCCGCGCACTCTCCGGCGCTCTCTTTCGGTTTGGTCCGGCTCCGGAGGAGCGCGGACCCCCCCACGTTGAGGCTCCTTTCCTCCGCGCGCCCCCTCCGCCCCCCGGTCCCGGCACGGGGCTCGGGGATGCCCGCCAGCATGTTCAGCATCGACAACATCCTGGCCGCTCGGCCGCGCTGCAAGGACTCGGTGCTGCCGGTCGCTCCCAGCACCGCCGCCCCCGTCGTCTTTCCGGCCCTGCACGGGGACTCGCTCTACGGCGCCGGCAGCGCCGCCTCCTCGGACTATGGCGCCTTCTACCCGCGCCCCGTGGCCCCCGGCGGCGCAGGCCTCCCGGCCGCGGTCGGCGGCTCCCGCCTGGGCTACAACAACTACTTCTACGGGCAGCTGCACGTGCAGGCGGCGCCCGTGGGCCCGGCCTGCTGCGGGGCCGTGCCGCCGCTGGGCGCCCAGCAGTGCTCCTGCGTCCCGACGCCCCCAGGTAGGTCGCGCGCGCTCGGGCCTCCGCCGCCGGCCGCGGGCCTCCGCCTCGGGGCGCGGGCGGGCGGTGGCGCTAGCTCTTCCCCACTTCGCACTAACTTTTCTCCTCTTGCAAACCTGCATCTCCCCTCCCCGCCCCCCCGCCCCCCGCCTTTTATTTTCTTTATTTTCTGTTTTTGCCGATCGGGGCAGGGGTTTGACACTTGCTGCGACTTGTTGGGGGGTTAGCGGGAACTGTCTGCGTAGGAGACGCAGGCTTTTAGGGTTCCCTGACCGGCTTTGGGAGTGTGGGTGGACCCTGGCACATTCCCCCATTTCCCTGCACCCTCGACTTCCCATGCACCTCCACTTCCCAGCGCTCCCTTGTAGACGAGTTTAATTAACGTTGGAGTGGCGGCGGCGGGCGGCGGGCGGCGGGCGGCGGGCGCGCCGGGGCGGGAAGCCGCTGACCGTGCGCCCCGCTCCTTCGCAGGCTACGAGGGCCCCGGCTCGGTGCTGGTGTCCCCGGTGCCGCACCAGATGCTGCCCTACATGAACGTGGGCACGCTGTCGCGCTCCGAGCTGCAGCTCCTCAACCAGCTGCACTGCCGGCGGAAGCGGCGGCACCGCACCATCTTCACGGACGAGCAGCTGGAAGCGCTGGAGAACCTCTTCCAGGAGACCAAGTACCCGGACGTGGGCACGCGCGAGCAGCTGGCCCGGAAGGTGCACCTCCGCGAGGAGAAGGTGGAGGTAGGCGCGGGCCCCGCGGTGCGCGCAGAGGCCCTTCCCAGATCCTAGGGCTCCAGCCGGGCTGGTCCGCGCTCCACGGGCCTCTCCACGCTCCACAGTATCCCGGCGGGGTGGCCGGGAGGCTGCGGAGGGCCCTTCAGGCCCAGGAAGTGGACGGGAAATGCGGGAGAGGGAGCGAGTCTCCTTTCTTTTTGTTGTCGCGGGCGCTCTTCCGGGGCCTGGGTTCTGAGTCACAGGGTGCCCGGGGTGCCCGGCTTTGGGGGAGCGAGCGAGCCTTTGCTTGTAATTGTTGCTTTGTCCTCCATGTGCACCAGGTCTGGTTTAAAAACCGCCGGGCCAAGTGGAGGCGACAGAAGCGGTCCTCGTCGGAGGAGTCGGAAAACGCGGAGAAGTGGACCAAGCCGTCTTCCAAGGCGTCGCCGGAGAAGAGGGAAGAGGAAGGTAAAAGCGATTTGGACTCGGACAGCTGACGGCCGCAGGCTGGCCGGGCGCTTGCCTCACTGGAAGGACTTGCACAGACAGACGATGCTACTTTCTTGCACACACGCTGCCTTGCAGGAGAGGGTCGGGAACGGAACGAGGAGCTGTAAATAGTGTACAGAGCCGGGCTGGCCGGGCAGCCGGCGCCGGGGTCGGGCAGCGGTGGCTCGCAGCCCCGCAGTCCCGTCTGCAGCCGCAGCCACCTGCGCCTTGCTCGCGTTCGCTGTAGTATTTATAGTTAAGTTAAAGGTGACAACACAATAAAGTGACGGCCATGTAGATGGGCCACAGGCTGTATTTCGTGCCTCTCCAGGACCACGGGCTGAGGCCCAGAAAACAAATCTATGTAGCCCAGCTTTGGAAGGAGAATTGGGCCGCTCTGCCGTGTCCAAAAGAAAAAGAAACTGGGTATGAATCCGTCACAGGGCGGGCGGGTGTGTTCTGGTTTGAAAGCACACTTGGTTTCTAGGTCTCCTGGAACGGGGTGGGGAGCACTGGGGTCTGTTGGGGGGCCGGATATAGCATCCCCTGCCTGGAGAGGGGCAGCCTCAGGTTCCCCTTTCCCCAGACCCTTGGGGAGAGCGAGGAGCCTTCCCTCCTGTCGCAGGCAGGAAGCTGTTTAGGGAAGCAGAATCCACAGGGGAGCTGCGGGAGCCTGGGACCCTCAGCAGGCCCTGCTGTCCTCGGGCGGGCGGGTGAAGTCGGGCGTAGGCATGCCCTCTCTCCCTCTGCTTTCCTGGCCTTTCCTGGGTGCTGCTGCTGCCTGTCTCCTCCAGGGCAAGCCTTTCTGCCCCACAGCCCTGCTGGCCTGGCTCCTGCCCCGTGGCTAGGGCTGCGTGCCCGGCGCCCTGGACCCTCAGTGCTTCTCCCTAAGCGCTTGGTGCTGGGGATCTGGCAGCCAACCGGGCCTAAGAGCGCACTGGCCTCGCCTGGAGGCGGTGCGAGGCAGGGAGCACGGGCGCCTCCTGCTTTCTCCCCAAACCGGAGGTCTCTTCTCTGCACCCACTGAGGCCACAGGAGTGCAGGGAGCCAGCCCCTGCCCTGGTCCTCGCCCTGCGAAGGCCTGGATAGGGCCGGTGAGCGCTTGGATAGGGAGGGAGATAAGAGCACGCCTTCCGCCTTCCCTGTAATTTCCCAGACCAGGGAGGGGGCCTGGGAGAGTGGAGAGGAGGTCCAGGGCCAGCACAAGTGGCTTCTGGTGCTGGAACGTTCTAGGTGTTGCAGTAAATCCATTTTATAGACGAGGAAGCTAAGACTGAGCGCCCAGCTCGGGGGATGTGTCCACCGCCGGAGCAGGAGTATGTGAGCTGCGTTTCCTGCTGGGGGCTGCGCTGCCCTGGGTGTAAGGACCCTCCAGGGGAGGCTGTGCGTGCTGCTGTGGAGCTCAGCCCGTGCAAGGTAACAGCTTTTTACAAGAGGCAGCATTTTTTTCGCAGCTTCTTACATGTTTAAAAGGTGCTTCTGGAGTAGATGAGGCGACACTGGTGGAGTATGAAGGGCCTCCCAGTCACGCCTCTTTCATAAGGAGCACTCCCAGACCCACGGAGGGGGCAGCCTCGCCAGGGCTGCCTCAAGGGGCAAGGTCGCGGGTTCACACCCAGACTCCATCCTGGGCGACCTTGGACCAAGGACTGGCCCCCTCTGCTCCTTGCTTTCCACGTCCGTGAGCCGGGCCCTGTGATGGCGCCTGCCGCTCGCCTCGTGGGCCTCTCCGGCTGCTTGGCAGGGAGGCGCCTTCACCATGGCTGCTTTTTTAGAAACAAGGAACGATTTTTATTGTCTTGGGCCAGCACGTCGGGATTAGTGTACATGATCTCATTTTCCTTTTCGAGAACTCTGGGGTGGGGAATGTCTTCGCCGTTTTCACAGATGAGGAAATTAAGGTTTTGAAAGGTTAACTGTCTGAACAACATTCGGTTTGTAAGAAATAGAGAGGGACGCCATCTTCGCCCAACTCAGTCTTACACCGTACCTGGAAACGTTCCCGCTAAGCCCCGTGCTGGGGAGAAATGCTCAGGAAGCCCATGCCTCACCTTCAGGTGATCTTGTGGTGCCGGCCTACCTCCTCCCTCAGACTGCGGACTTCCGGGGTGAGGGGGCCTCGCCTGCTGGGCACTCTGCTCCCCATTGCTGCTCCTGGGTGCGGACCCCATCCCACTGCAGAAGGGTGAGCCTGCAGGCGATCCAGGATGAGCCCTAACTTCCCCTCCTTTGGTACTCCATTATTCTAGAACATTCTAACAGGGCAGCAGTGGCAGCAGCATCCCACCCTGAGAGACTTGACACCTTCAGGACTCTGTAAACCCCTTTGTGTCTCTTTGCCCATAACGCGCTCTCACACTTCCTGTATGAGGGGACCTTGTATTTTAAAAAGTATGCATTTGCCTAGTCTGGAGAGGGGTCCATGGCAAGTGTAGGGAGAGGGGACCCGGGGGAGCAGGTTCTTGGACATTTCCCCCAGAAGCACCTGGAGCAGGGAGGTGGGGGGAGCCGAAAAGGGGGGAGAAGCTGGGAGCTGCTCCCACGTGGCCCAGATAGGCTCGAGGTGGCAAGCGAAAGCGCTTTTCCTGTCCACGTGTCCACGCCGGAGAAGTGCTTTAGTATCAGCTCAGCTCACAGGAAATAAACACAGTAAGCACAGGGAGGGAAGGGGGAATGTCAGGGTGGCTGTCTAATTATAGTCCGCCCCTCTTTCTGCAGTCCCCGGGCAGCTGGGGCTCAGTCTGCTGTCTCAGCCTGCTGTCGGGGTCGGGGAGGCTGGATGGTGTCATGGAGCAGGCGGCACGCGGCCTCAAGAGCGGTCTCTGGGCCTCATGATTGTGGGAAGTGGGGTCAGGGAAGTGGTGTGTGCGTGTGTGTTCAGACGGGCTGGGCGTACGCCGGGTGACAGCCTGAGTGGTTTCCACTCTGTACAACTCGCCTGGAACTGAAGGTATTCTCCCCATTTCACAGCTGAGCAAACCAAGGCATACCGTTAACACAAGGGACCAAGATGAGAACTGCCATCTGCAAGAGACATGGCTCTTGCAATGTCCTTAAGCCAGGCGCCTCACAGAACCCCCCTGCTCTTTCTGGTGGCCGTACGGCTGTGGACAGATGTTCAACAGCACGTGACGTGGCGCACAAGTGCCTGTCGCTGTCCCTGGGGACACAGGAATTTATCTGCCACTAAGTGCAAAGAGCAGGGACCACAATTATAACCCCTAATGTTAGCCTAGCCCCGTGGTCGGCAAACTGAGGAAGCCACGTGTGGTGGGCAGAGCGAAGGCGTGGCCCCTGGGAGAAAAAGTGTCCCGTGGAGAGAAGGTGGTGACAGGGGTGTCCCACATGAGCACACGTGACAGGAACACATGTATCCCCGGGCAGCTCCTCCTGGAAACTGGGTTGAGTCGGTCTGGATTCTCCTAGCAGTGGTCGGCGAACTGCAGCTTGCAAGCCACATGCGGCTCTTTGGCCCCTTGAGTGTGGCTCTTCCACAAAATACCACGGCCCGGGCGAGTCTATTTTGAAGAAGTGGCGTTAGAAGAAGTTTAACTTTAAAAAATTTGGCTCTCAAGAGAAATTTCAATCGTTGTACTGTTGATACTGGGCTCTGTGGACTGATGAGTTTGCCCGCCATGGGCCTAGCCCTTTCCCCGGAGAGGCTGCCGCAGAGGTCCCAGGCCCTCGGGAGGCGGGGGAGGCCCTTTTCAGATGGGAAGTGGAGGCCCCGACAAACGCCTGGCCCTTGACACATCTAAAGGACCGAGCGGGCCCTGAGCCGCAGCCCCCGCAGGCCTCTGCGGGTGCTGGCAAGGTATGGGCGGCCTCCAGGTGCCGGGCCCAGTAACAGCGTGCCGTGTGGGGGAAGAGCGGATCCCCTGATGGTGAGTGAGCTCTGTGGAGCGAGCGCTTTCCGCTCTTAGCCCTGGGCTGTGCATGGGGTGGGGGCACTGGGAAACGCTCATCTGCTAACCACACCCCTGGAGAGCACCTCCCACTGACAGGTCCTTGGTCAAGTGGCCTTTCACCGACGTTCGGACGTGGAGTTACTGTCTTGAGCCTGCGTGAAGGATGCTGTTCTAATGGCTGCGTGAGAGCGAAGCTGGCAGCTTCCTCCTTGAGTGTGGGGGAGACGGGGCCGGGAGGTAGGGGTGGCACGGAGCTCATTTCCTGAATCAGATGAGGTTTTCAGGGGCTCAAGTAAAGCAGTGTAGGCACCCAGACCCCCACCCGAAGCTCTTTAGGTCCCTATGGTGCGTCCCCCAATTCGCTGTCCTTTTGTTCATTGCACACCTAATCGGGTCACCTCCTTACGGGAAATGAAGGAGGGCGAATGCGTCCGTTCACCTTCATGAAGGTGGAATTCCAGCCGGGGGAGGGCTGGGCAACATGAGGGGGCGATGGGGCCAGTGGACAGCTGGGCGGCTGGCCCGTAGCCCACACTGGTCCGAGCCTCCATCCAGCGGGGCCAGGTGCTCGGAGGGATCGGGGAGGAGTCCTTCCTCGCCTGTGAGTGGACTTGGGGAGAGGGTTGGAGGGGATAGGAGTAAGGCCCCCCCAGTGCTTCGGAAGACACCCTCCCATTGGCTGGGTCATGCCTGACACAAACAGATTGGAATTAGGAAATCAGGAGCACACCTGGTTCCTAATTGTTTTTCCTAATTGCCGTTGGTGTGGGAGTTTTTGCATGACCACAGGACAGGGGCTTAAGACAAGGGAGCAGCTGCTAAGATATAATAGGTTGTCTTCTCCCTAAGAGGTTTAGAAAAGCAGATTTAGAGGGAAGAGGGCGAGAATTGGGAGTGGATTTGGATTCAATTTCCGAGCTTTGTGAAATGACCTTGAAACTTTTTTTCAAAAGTTCTGGAAGGAATGAATCGTGGCAGGGTTTTGGCAGCCAGGACCACTGGCTGGGGAACCCGGGGCGTCCCGGAGGCCCGTGCTGGAGCCGTGTGACAACAGGGAAGGCCTCTGCCTGCCACGGCGTGGTAGATCCTGGGAAAATAAGCAGCCATTGTCTTTGAGCCCCAGTGACCCAGGACCAAGCAGGGTGAATGATGGCACGCTGCGGCCTTTACAGCGGGTCTGTAATTTCTGGATTCCTGCGGTCCTCACTGGTTCTCAGGAGTCCAGCCCTGGGAAGCATCAGTGAAGAGAGAACTTAAGAATCCCTCTCCCTTGCCCTCGCCCATTTGGCTCAGTGGTTAGAGCATTGGCCTGCGAACTGAAGGGCCCCGGGCTTGATCCCCAGTAGGGGGTGTGCAGAGGCAGCCGATTAATGAGTCTCTCTCATCATTGATGTTTCTCTGCCTCTCCTTTCCTCTCTGAAATTGATAAAAAAATATATATATATTCAAAAAATAAAAATATCTTCACAGAAACATCTAGAACAGTGTTTGACCCAAAACCTGGGAACTGTAGCACAGCCAAATGAACGCATAAAATTAACCATCACACATAATATTAAAAAAGGGTAAATGTCACATACTATATGATCCCGATTATTAAAAAAAAAATTTCAAGGACAAGACCCACGTTGTCCAGCAGCCGGCGGTGGCCACAGGCGTGTCGCAAACAGGCCGCACACAGCGCAGGGCAGGGCTCCCACGTGGCCATGCCTCCTGAGGTGGGGCCAGGTAGGGGTTCTCCGCAGAGGCAGCCTGGAGCTGGCGGGGTCTGGATCACCTGGTGGCGTCCGACGGGCCAGCCTCGCGGTGCCGGTGCCCACTTTAATCGCCTCCCAAGCCAATTACTGACATCACCCAGCGAGGCCGGGAGATGCCTCTTTCCAGATGGAGCTGGGTTCATCCTCCTTTGAAAACCCTCAAAGTGCGAACTCGGGGACCAGAAAAAGCACCCGGGCCCCTCTACGGGGCAGGGAGGCCCACGCACTTGGCACGTCCCCTCGGAGGAAGGCGCGGGCCTCTGTGAAGTCGGCGTCCCAGCTGGTGGTTTCATCTGAAGATGCTCCTCGGGAGGCCAGATGGCCGGGATGGCACGGGGGATGTGTGTGCTCAGCGTGGTTTTGTGTTTGAGGAATAAATATTTAAATCTGAAACCAAATGAATCACTTTCTACTGAAGTGGGCAGGGATGGAACATCGTGTGTGTGTGTGTGTGTGTGTGTGTGTGTGTGTGTGTGTGTGTGTGTGTGTCTCACCCCAACCCTACACGTTTCCCCAGCACACAGGATTCCCGCCACACGGGAACCTCCCAGAGGCTGTCCTCTGGCCACTGGGGCAGGATGCCAGGCGCACGGGGGCGCCTCCTGCTGGAGGGTCGCCGATTTTCTTTTGCATCTGCTTTTGCTGCAAGAGACTCGGGCCGTGCACGGCTGAACCCGAGGCTCCGGGCCCTTGTTCTTGGCTGGATGAGACCTCTCGGTTCCGGTTCCGTTTCAGTTTTGGCCTCTGCGGCCTGGGCGCTGATACAAATGTGAGCGAAGAACGCTTAACCCTTTTCTTGACGGCAGGTAACGCTCCGGGAAGATCGGAGGTCTTTGGGATTTACTTTTGTCTTTATGGGTGATGTTTGCGTGTCAGTCTGTTTGTTTGAGGAGGAGAAACGGTTTCTGCATTGCCTGGAGGGTGTCATCAAAAACTGGACGGGAATGTTCTTTAGGGATTGACACTTGCACAATCACTCTCCTGGGCAGGCCCTTGTCCAGCCCCTGCTAAGGCTGGGGAGCCGGGGCGGGGGGGGGGGGGGGGGGAAACGGCGGCATTGGCTGCTGTCATCTTGTTACATAACGAGCCACAGCGACAGATTCCCCTGTGTCGGGGTCCCCTTCCGAGTGCTTTATTCGTTGTAGTTTATTCAATCCCCTCAGTGCCCTGTGAAGTTGGCATTCTTTTCATTTTATTTTTATTTGTCGATTTGAGAGAAAAAGAGAGAAGCCTCGATTTGTTGTCCCACTTACTTATGCATTCATTGGTTGACTCACGTGCCCTGACTGGGGATCGAACCCACAGCCTTGGCGTATGGGGATGAAGCGCTAACCCAGTGAGCTGCCCGGCCAGGGCGAAGTTGGCGTTGCTGTCTCCATTGTGCAGAAGGTGAAACGACATGTCCATTTACGCATGGTTGAGTGGTAGACTCCAAATCCAGTGCTCTTCCCACCCTTCCCGACACCGCCCTGAGTAAGGACAGCCCGGAGATCCGGGTTCGAGTCCCAGCGGGTCCCCCGCAGGCAGCGTCCTCTTCGAGCTGCCCACTCATTTCCAGCATGGGAGGATTATCATTTCCTGCAACTCACCACAGTGATGTAGGGTTTTGCAAATGCAAATGATTAATCAAGGAACATATATATCAACACATTAAAGATAGTCGGCATCTGACCGGTGTGGCTCAGTGGTTAAGCATCGACCCAGGAACTAAGTTAGGGTACATGCTGGGGTTGTGGGCTCAATCCCCGGTGGGGGTGCGTGTAGGAGGTGGCCAATCGATGAGTGATGTTTCTCATCGATGTTTCTAGCTCTCTATCCCACTCCCTTCCTCTCTCTCTAAAAATCAACAAAAATATATTTAAAAAAAAATATAGCAACATGTAGTATATGTGTGAAGACCTTCACCAACAATGACGGTAATAATAACAATGACCTCCATTCAGGTCACACATGTGAAAAGGTGGCCAGTGTGTGCCAGGTGCTGTGCTAGGTGCTGGGAGCCGGCCGCGGCCCTCCTGGGGGTTCTGTGATCTGTGGGGGGACAGTTGGCGAGTAGGCAGGCTGTAGTTTTAGACAGTGTCCGTGCTGAGTGGAAAGCCGAGTTTGCTAAGGAGGTAGAGGGCGCGAGGTGATGAGTTGGGACACCTTTACAATGTGGTCTAAGGTCTGTGTGGCGAGGGGATTAAATGTCGTCTCCACTGATCCTCCAGAGCAGGGTGGGCAGAATGGCCCATGGCCCGTTTGGTCAATAAAGTTTTATTGGAACACAGCCATGCCCGTTAATTTAAGTATTGTCTATGGTTGCTTCCCCCCACCCCCAATGGCAGAGTTGGGTCATTGCAATAGAGACTGTAGGGCCTGCAAAACTGAAAGTATTTACTATCCGGTCTTTCACAGAAAAAGTTTGTGGACGCCTGGTCTAAAGCTGTTAGCAACCAGGCTGTTGCTAATAAGGGATGGAGCCAGGCTGTACACTCATTTGCCTAATGCCTCCTGCCCTTCCCCTGTGTTCCTAGCACAGTGTAGGCCCTGTGATGGGGGGAGGGGGGGATGTAAGGCTGGATACGGAATCCCCGATCGATACAATATGGCACCTGGCGCCTGAGAGCTGCTCTCTGGCCCCCTTGGTGATGCAGTCCGCACGTTTCTGAACAATGGAAAACAGGATGTCAAAAAGTGCTCAGTTACGGGGCATCGACTGGGAGACAAAGAGGAAAGACGGCTGCAACCCCAGAAGGCTTCCTGGGGGAGGTGGTAGTTGCCTGTGGATTAGCATTTGGCCAGCAAGGAGGCCCTTTCATCAGACCAGAGAGGAGGCTGCCTGGCCACCTCACCCCAGCCTTTCTGGGCACCAGTTAGCGCCCTCTGTTCCTCCAACACTCTCCAGGCACCCACTGAGTGCCAGGCCCCGTGCTGAGTTGAGCAGGGGCTGTCCTCAGGCACGCAATTAGGCTGGCCTGATACCACGCGACCGGTGCTGGGGTGCAGGGTGGGGGACCCCACGGCATGCTGTGGTTGGGCAGAAGAGCCGTCCTAGGCTTTGGGTGGTGGGTCATTGAACCTTGTGGTTTGAGGCACCTGGTGATGGGCGGGGGGAGTGGGAAGAGGGAGCGGCTTGAGCAAAGGCTTGGGTGGGAGGACAGGGTGTGAAGAGGAGCCAGCAGTAGGGAGTTTGGCTGGGCAGGAGTTCGGTGGGAATCTGCAGTTGGGCACTATGCAGAGCTCAGCTCACTGTTTTATTTCTTATTTGTTTTATATTTTTAAATACGTGTTTTAATTAAAAAATTTTTTTTAGCCCTAACCAGTTTGGCTCAGTGGATAGAGCGTCAGCCTGCGGACTGAAAGGTCCCAGGTTCGATTCCGGTCAAGGGCATGTGCCTTGGTTGTGGGCACATCCCCAGTGGGAGGTGTGCAGGAGGCAGCTGATCGATGTTTCTCTCTCATCGATGTTTCTAACTCTCTATCCCTCTCCCTTCCTCGCTGTAAAAAATCAATAAAATATATTTAAAACAAATAAATAAAAAATAAAAATAAATTTTTTAATCCGCACCCAAGAATATTTTTTCATTGAATTTTTTTTTTTTGGGAGACAGAGAGAGAAACATCGATGTGAGAGCGACACATTGATTGGTTGCCTCCCGCAAGAGCCCGGTGGAGCCTGCCACCGAGGTACGGACCCGTGACCGGAATGGAACCCGGGACCCTCCAGTCCTCGGGCCAGTGTTCTGTCCACTGAGCCAAACCGGCTGGAGCTCAGTTCACTATTTTCAAGTCAGCCTGCAGAGCAGGCTTCCCTGCCCCCAGAGGTCAGAAGATGACCAGGGCCTACGACACGGCGTTCCGTCCACTGCCCGCCACGGGCCCTCCTGGCCCAGAGCGGCCGCGGGGCCATACTCGGCAGCATCTGCTGGGCGTCCTCTCCATCTGCTGCTGCAGAAGGAGAGAAAAACATCTCACTCGGAGCCTTCCGCGGAGATTTTTTTTAATTTGGAATGGGTTTTAAAATACAGTGATTTGTGGCTGGTCGTAGAGTTCATCAAAGTGATTTTTCCAGATGCTGTAGTCCTTGGGCAGCTGACACATTGAGGCTCTCCCCTCACCCCCTCCACCCCCTATGCCTCCCCGCCCATGTTCTAAGTTCCTCACAGGAACTGGCTGAGGCATGCGTGTGGCCATGGCAGGGACTGTTCCTTCCATTTTAAAGAGGATCAGAGAGGTCAAGCTGCTATCCTCAGAGCACACAGCACAGGGGCCGAGCGGAGGTGTAGAGGTCTTACGTTCATAGCTGGCTTTGTCTCCGGAGTACAGCTGTTCTTCCTGGGTATGACAACACGTGTGGTTCAGCATCAGGTGAGAGCCAAACGCCTACTCTTCCTGGTGACCAAATTCTCCAAATACCACTTCCTCCAGGCAGCCTTCTTGGATCCCTCCAGCCTCAAAGACCTTGCTCTGATCTCTCAGGGGTTCTAACAGGTTGTACAGACTCTTGGACACGCCTAGAGCTCGTGAAGGCCCGGGATGTCCCCCTACCACGTTGCGTCAAGCTTCGTATCTGCCAGTGGCCATGACCTCCTGATGCTTCCAGGGAGCAGACCTGCTCCACATACCTGTTGCCGCCACCCTCCCCCACCCTGTGCCGATTTCCATGGCACTGGGATCGAGCCCGCCCTCGTAATCCCTTGACAAAGGGCTTAGCTCTATTTACAACCTCTGGCAGAAGGCGAGCCTGGGGGAGCTGGAGTAACTCTCGGGCCTGGATTTATTTTTAAGCTGTTTTGTCTCCTGGAATGGGACACAGGTCAGTTCCGATAATGAAGACAGTGCGTGTTCGTACAGCCCTTGGCAGCCCCCACGTGATGTTTGCCGGCAACTTGTCATTGGGTCCCACCGCCTCCCTTGGGGACAAGCGTGCCTTTTCCCACCACACGTGGGAGGGCTGTGCCCCTCAGGGCTTGGGCTGGGAGTGAGAGAGAGTGAGGGGCGGGCAGGGGAGCAGCGCGCTGGGTCCCCTGGAGGCCCTAGTGTGGAAGGTCACGGGGCCGCGGGGGGCTGGGAGTAGCTGTCCCGGCCTCTCCCCTGTTGCTGACCTTTCTTCTGGATACAGCAGCTCAGAGCAGCCACTTGACTGCTGTCTCCGCCCAGCTCTGCGGGCCCAGGGGGAGCGCTGGGGGCAGGCGGGCCAACCCTCCCGAGCTCAGCAGTGGGAGGTGGGCTGCTCAAGCTGCTTTTCCGGGATGTAGGGGGGCACTTTGAGGGCAGCTCTGGCCCGAGATGGGGGGCTGGGCTCCAGCGATGGAGGTCAGGCCTGCGTCCTCTGCATGTTCTGCCTCCTGGGCCCGGCGGTGGCAGCCCCACTCACCATCCTCCACGCCTTCGTTGCCCATATTGCAAAGTTAGGCTCTGACGAGGATGGAGCATGGGGGCGGGAGGGACAGCGAGGGAACTGAGCATCAGAAGCTGGGCCTCCGCCATCTCCTTCCTGGCTTGGTGACCCTTAGCTGCCACCCTCAGCCATGGGGCCTCAGCTCCCCCAGCCGTTGGGGGTCATTAATCCTGCCCTGTCTGCCTGTGGGGATATGGAAAGGCTTGCGCCGTTTGGTGGCTGTGAGCAGCGTTCGGTGTCCCCTCAGCGTGAGGACTTCGGACATTTTTATTATTATGACTAGAGGCCCGGTGCATGAAAATTCGTGCACTGGAGGGGGGGTCCCTCAGCCTGGCCTGCGCCCTCTCACAGTCTGGGAGCCCTCAGGGGCAGGAGGCGACCTGGCAATCAGGAAGGTGATGCCCCCATCACACCTCTGCTGCTGCCACTCCTGGCAGCGCAAGCCTCGGCCGGCCCTGGTTACCTGTGCCTTGGGTGAATGGCAGGAGCTAAAGGGACTGGGCGCCGCCATCTTGTGGCTGTGGGTGCCACCATCTTTGAGGGCGTGGCAGTCAATTAGCATATTCCCTCCTTATTGGCCGTGGGCACCGCCATCTTTATGAGGGCATGACAGTCAGTTAGCATATTCCCTCTTTATTAGATAGGATTATTATTTGTTAATCCTCACCAGAGGATGTTTTCTCCATTGCTTTTTCAGAGAGAGTAGAAGGGAGGGAGGGAAGTAAGAAGGGAAAAAGAGAGAGAGAAACATTGATGTGAGAGACACACATTGATTGGTTGCTTCCTGCCTGGGCCCCAATTGAGGGCAGAGAGCAAACCGCAGCCCAGGTACATGCCTTGCCCAGGGAATCGAACCCACGACCCTTTGGTGCCCAGCCGATGCGCTAACCACTGAGCCCGCCGACCAGGGCTCAGCACGAGAGCGTTGGATTCCACCTGGCAGTGTTCCTTCCAGCTCTGACATCCGTGCCCTCTGCTTTCTGGCCTCTCCCGCGCCCAGGTTGCCTCATGGAACAGGTGGAAGTTTTTCGCCAGACTGGTCCCTGGTCTGTCCCAAGATGGGTGGCCTCTGCCACGTGCCACGTGGCTCCCTCACTGGGGGGGACTAGCAATGCCGCAGAATTGGGAATTTTGCTGAATGACTGGGCTTGGGCAATGCGCCCGGGTGCTTGGGCCACAGGGGACCTGCGGGCATCCCGGCCACCCTGCCAGACCCGGAAGTGTCCACGGAGATCAGTCCTGTTGCTGCAGACCGCAGGCAGCTGCCGCTCTCCGGGCTGGGCCGGGTTTGCTGCCTCAGCTCCGGGGCCGCCGGGCCGCGGCTTGGGCTGACAGCTTTGTCGCCGTTCCCCGAGGTCTGACTCAGCGTCCTGCGGCGTTGGCGTTGGACGGATCAGTTCTCATTCTGGCACCGCCAGGCGTAAGCTTCGCGACCTTGGGCCAGTCACCTGGCCTTTCTGAGCTTCATGGTGTCCTCCGGAAACACAGGGGCTGTGACGGCACCCAGTCCTGCAGGAGAACCTGGGGAAGTGGGGCTGTGGGCATCAGGAACTGGCACTGTGACATCATTTGCTACATGTGATCTCACTTGCTCATTAGTCGAAGACGAGGGATGGAACGAGGAGGGAATGGGCCGTGTTTCCGTAGTGGCTCCTGCAGCAGGTTACCATAAACACCGTGGCTTGAAACCACCGTCATTGGTTCTGTCGCGGTTCTGGGGCCAGCAGGTCCGTGGCAGGGTGCTGGCAGGGGCCTGCTCTTCGAGGGCCTAGGGGAGAGTCGGTTCCTTGCGTTTTCCTGCCTGTGGCTGCACGCCCCAACCTGTCTCCATTTCCGCACGACCGCCTCCCGTGTCCGTGTCAGGTCTCCCGTCTCTCCTGGAGGACACTTGTCACTGGATTTGAATCCAGGATGCTCTCCTCTCGGGATCCTTACCTCAGTTGCATCCGCAAAGATCCGTTTGCCAAATAAGGCCACATTCGCAGGTCCCCAGGGTTAGGACGTGGCATCTCTTTTGGGGGCCACTACGGAGAGAAGGGACAGGAAGGAATGGCTGTGATGCTATAGCTCAGTGAGAATGGGGTGCTGCTCTCCATTCAAAGACCTTCCCCATGGCCTCGCCATGCCGTCATGCCGGGGGACCTACACGTACCTACCGAGCTACATGGGGTCATGCCGGGGGACCTACACATACCTACCCGAGCTACATGGGGTCATGCCGGGGGACCTACACATACCTACCCGAGCTACATGGGGTCATGCTGGGTGACCTACACATACCTACCCGAGCTACATGGGGTCATGCCGGGGGACCTACACATACCTACCGAGCTACATGGGGTCATGCCGGGGGACCTACACGTACCTACCCGAGCTACATGGGGTCATGCCGGGGGACCTACACGTACCTACCGAGCTACATGGGGTCATGCTGGGTGACCTACATGTACCTACCGAGCTACATGGGGTCATGCTGGGTGACCTACACATACCTACCCGAGCTACATGGGGTCATGCCGGGGGACCCACACATACCTACCCGAGCTACATGGGGTCATGCCGGGGGACCCACACATACCTACCCGAGCTACATGGGGTCATGCCGGGGGACCTACACGTACCTACCGAGCTACATGGGGTCATGCCGGGGGACCTACACGTACCTACCCGAGCTACATGGGGTCATGCCGGGGGACCTACACGTACCTACCGAGCTACATGGGGTCATGCTGGGTGACCTACATGTACCTACCGAGCTACATGGGGTCATGCTGGGTGACCTACACATACCTACCCGAGCTACATGGGGTCATGCCGGGGGACCCACACATACCTACCCGAGCTACATGGGGTCATGCCGGGGGACCCACACATACCTACCCGAGCTACATGGGGTCATGCTGGGTGACCTACACATACCTACCCGAGCTACATGGGGTCATGCCGGGGGACCTACACGTACCTACCGAGCTACATGGGGTCATGCTGGGTGACCTACATGTACCTACCGAGCTACATGGGGTCATGCTGGGTGACCTACACGTACCTACCGAGCTACATGGGGTCATGCCGGGGGACCTACACGTACCTACCCGAGCTACATGGGGTCATGCTGGGTGACCTACATGTGACTACCCAGCTACATGGGGTCATGCCGGGGGACCTACACATACCTACCCGAGCTACATGGGGTCATGCTGGGTGACCTACACGTACCTACCGAGCTACATGGGGTCATGCCGGGGGACCTACACGTACCTACCCGAGCTACATGGGGTCATGCCGGGGGACCTACACGTACCTACCCGAGCTACATGGGGTCATGCCGGGGGACCTACACGTACCTACCCGAGCTACATGGGGTCATGCCGGGGGACCTACACGTACCTACCGAGCTACATGGGGTCATGCTGGGTGACCTACACGTACCTACCCGAGCTACATGGGGTCATGCCGGGGGACCTACACGTACCTACCCGAGCTACATGGGGTCATGCTGAGTGACCTACACGTACCTACCGAGCTACATGGGGTCATGCCGGGGGACCTACACGTACCTACCCGAGCTACATGGGGTCATGCTGGGTGACCTACACGTACCTACCCGAGCTACATGGGGTCATGCTGGGTGACCTACACGTACCTACCCGAGCTACATGGGGTCATGCTGGGTGACCTACACGTACCTACCCGAGCTACATGGGGTCATGCTGGGTGACCTACACGTACCTACCGAGCTACATGGGGTCATGCCGGGGGACCTACACGTACCTACCCGAGCTACATGGGGTCATGCTGGGTGACCTACACATACCGACCCGAGCTACATGGGGTCATGCTGGGTGACCTACACGTACCTACCGAGCTACATGGGGTCATGCCGGGGCACCTACACGTACCTACCCGAGCTACATGGGGTCATGCTGGGTGACCTACACGTACCTACCGAGCTACATGGGGTCATGCTGGGTGACCTACACGTACCTACCGAGCTACATGGGGTCATGCCGAGGGACCTACACGTACCTACCCGAGCTACATGGGGTCATGCTGGGGGACCTACACGTACCTACCCGAGCTACATGGGGTCATGCCGGGGGACCTACACATACCTACCCGAGCTACATGGGGTCATGCTGGGTGACCTACATATGACTACCCAGCTACATGGGGTCATGCCGGGAGCCCTACACATACCTACCCGAGCTACATGGGGTCATGCTGGGTGACCTACATGTACCTACCCGAGCTACATGGGGTCATGCTGGGTGACCTACACGTACCTACACAAGCCACATGCGGTCATGCCTGGGTTGTTTTGAGGCCTGAGTACTGATCCCCAGCCCCCATCCATGGGCAGGCTGCAGTGCCAGGGAGATGACAACTCTGGAAACAAGTGACAGATGGGACTGAAGACCCTCCTGTTTTATTTTATTTTTATTTATTCATTGATTTGAGAGAGGGGAAGGGGGGTGAGAGAGAGAGAGAGAGAGAGAGAGAGAGAGACATCGATTTCTTGCTCCACCCATCCATGTGCCCATTGGTTGAGTGATGTATGTGCCCTGACCGGGGATCGAACCTGCAACCTTAGCCTATCAGGACGACTTGCTAACCACCTGAGCGACCGGCCAGGGCAAGACCCCGGTTTTGGCCATCGCTGGCTGCCATAACGAAACGCCATGGGCGGGCAGCTTAGAGACCAGAAAGTGAGCCTCTCACAGACTGGAGTTTGCAAGTCCAGGATCAAGGTGTTGGCGGGTCTGGCCGCTTGGCTTGCAGGCAGCCACCTCACCCCTTGTCCTCACGCGGCCTTTCCTCCCTGCACCGCTTCCTCTGCTTTTAAGGACGCCAGTCCCGTCAGGCCAGGCCCCGCCCTCATTACGTCCTTTAACCTAACGACCTCCTTAAAGGCCTGATCTCCAGACACATTGGGGACTGGGGCTTCGACATGTAAATCTGGAGGGACACGTTTCAGCCTTGGATCAGCTTCACCTGTGGAACTGACAGTTTGACAGAGCAGCCTACTGGATAGGTTTGGATTACTTAAGGCATACATGATTTTTCCCATTTTTTAAAAAAAAAATATATATATTTTTTTATTGATTTCAGAGATGAAGGGAGAGAGAGAGAAAGAGAGATAGAGAAACATCAGTGATGAGAGAGAATCATTGATCAGCCGCCTCCTGCACGCCCCCTACTGGGGATGCAGCCTGTAACCCGGGCATGTGCCCTGACCAGAAATCGAACCATGCCCTGTTTCATAGGTCGATGCTCCACCATTGAGCCACACCAGCCAGGCCGACTTTTCTGTTTTGTTCATCAACACTGCCCCTCAGAGCTTCGGCCATCGGCCCCGTCTCCAGGGGCCTCTCCCTGATAATGCTACTAGCAGCAGCCACCACACATTGAGCACTGACTGTATACACGACATGTCCAGGCCGCACTTCACCTTCGCCTGTGAGTGGGGACAGTCATTTGTTCCCTTGGACTGATGAGGAGCCTGTGGCTCAGAGCGGGAGGTCCCCACTAGGAAGTGTCAGGGGGGCGCCCTGAAGCCGCATCCGTCAGACTCAGGGCTGCCTTCTCCCCTCCCCATCCTTCTTACCTTTGAAAACCCAGTGCGGGCCCTGCCACCGTCCTTCCATCCCACACCAGCTCCGAGTTTCCCTCCCCAGCAACTTCCCCGTCTCTGTGGAGGGTTCCAGGCCTGGCCAGAGAAGCGGACGTCTTCTGTTCACTAATCCACAGGCCAGCCCCGCGGGGACGTGGCTGGCACAGGCAGCCTCCTCCCTGCCTGCGGTTCCGCTCTGCGCTGGGGGAGACCTTCCCCACACATAGCAACGGTGTCCAGGCCGAGCCGAGCCTCGGCTTCCAAGTAGAGGGGTCATTTGGAGGCGGCCCAGCGTCTTCACGGGAGGGAGGTGACCGCCAGCCCGTGGCCGGCCGCGAGGGTAGGTGTGTCTTTGCAGCGCAGGGTGGCTGACCTCCAGGCTGCTCCTTCTTTCCAGCGCTTGGGGCATTCTGGGCGCGGCCCCTGGAACTCGGCCGCCCTTGCCGGGTCGCCGAGCGGCTTGTTTTCAGAGCAGAGGTGAAGGGGCCCCGCAGCGGCCTCCTGCTCAGCTCTGCTCCGAGCCTCCCTGGACGTGAGCGATTCGCAATCATGTCAACCCCGTGCAGCCGCACTGTGCCGGCCGCCTCTGCTGTCCTGCGGGCTTGGTCCGCATTTGGTCCACATTATGTGACCGCCGACAGACGACAGACGGCAGCGGTAAAAGTGCTTCAGCAGGACGAGGGGCGCAGGGAAGGGAGAGGGCGGGGGCTGTGCTCTGCCTCCGGAGCGGGGTGACACGGCGGGCCAGGCCGCTTCATCTTCTGGAGACATGGTTGCCTGAGTCTAGAGCAGCGCCAATAACTCAGGCCCTTTGTTCTCTCCAGGGCCCCTCGCGGCGATCTTGGAAGCATGAGAGCCTCGTCCGCCTTCCCTGCGAGGGAGGCTGAGCGGCCTCCAGATGAATTGGATGTGAAGTGGCGGAATAGGACGTTGATCACAGTCCATATTTTTGCTGCATCGACGTGGTGTTTTACAGACCCCCCGACGCAGCATCTGGGAGGCCTGACACGAGCGAGGTGAACACGGTCTGCGAGCTTGGAAAACCGCCGCCCGGCCCAGCCCGCGCGAGGCATTTTCTGATGGATGCCTGCGATAACGGATGAGATGAGCCAGGAATGTTCCGGACGAGGAGGAGGCTGGGGGAGGGAGGAAGCGGGGCTGGACATGTCCGGGGCCTCCCTGTAACAGCTGCATCTGTGAGGCGAGGGCCAGCCGAGCACGGGGTCCAGGCGGGCGTCTCCCAGGAGTGCCCAGAGCCCGGGGGCCCGGGGAGCAGGCCTGGCTGAGGGCCCAAGCTCAGAGCCATCTGGAGGGTCAGGGAGGCGGCCATCGGGACCGAGGCCTCAGGCCTGGGCCAAGCTGGCAGGAACAACTTTGGAAAGTTGGGACGCATGGTCAGGGGTGGCTCTGTGAGCTCGGTGCTGGGGTGCTGGCTGTGAGGACACGGGGGGTGGGAGGATAGGGGGAGTTGGGGGGAGGGGGGGGAAGGCCCGCTAGAGGGAAGAGTGAGGCCTGGGAGGCACTGGGCAGCACGCGGTAGAGTCTGGGTCCCAGGCCACCTCGGACTCTGCCCTGGGGACTGTATGGATGCAGAGGCCCCCTAGGAGCAGCGCTGTTTTTAGCTAACACTGGGGCGAAGGTCCATGATGCAATGCGACTACTTCCTGCCTGGACCTCCCCAGGGTTGCCCGTCTCTGTCCCCGTCGCTGGCTCTCCGGGCCCTGCCTTGTGCCCGCACTTTCTCGTCCTTGTTGAGGTTCCTTTCTCTCCTTTCCCTCAATTAACTGCTCCTTTCCCCCTCCTTGCCCTTCCCACCCCCATCACCTTTGCCCTTTGCACTTTGCCGGGGGCTGCGATGCAGAGATGCACAGGGCAGAGCTCCAGCTGGGGCAGGAGCCAGACGTGGGAACTGACAGCGTGGGAGAGCAGTGGCGCCGGCCCCGCGGGCACCCCCAGGGCATGGACCTTCCCTGCAGGCCCTGCCTCAGCACTGGCTGCTCAGGCACCGTTATCCTACCCTGGAAGAGAGACCTCAGAATTAACAAAGGTTTTATATATTTATTTATTTAACCTTCCCCGAGGATATGTTTGTTTGTTTTTTCATTGATTCTAGAGAAAAAGGAAGAGGGAGCGAGTGAGTGAGAGAGACAGAAACATCGATGTGAGAGAGAAACAGCACATCGATCAATGGCCTCCCATATGCATGCTCCCCAACCGGGGAGCGAACCCGCCACCTCGGTGTAGAACTAATAAAGGTTTTAAAGATTCCTGCCCTAGCCCTACCTGGTGTGGCTCAGTGGATAGAGTGTTGGCCTGCGGACCGGAAGGTCCTGGGTTCAATTCCAGTCAAGGGCACATGATCGGGTTGCAGCCTTTATCCCCAGTAGAGGGCATGCAGGAGGCAGCCGATCAATGATTCTCTCTCATCATTAATATTTCTATCTCTCTCTCCCTTCCTTGCTGAAATCAATAAAAATATATTAAAAAAAAATAGATTCCTGCCTTACAGCCTTTTCCCAGGGGGCCACACGGACAGTGTCCAGGTGGCGTGTAAGGAGGCTGGGGTGGGGGGAGCGGGGAGGAGAGGCTGGGGGGACACAGGGGCTGAGCCAAGTGGAGGGTGCAGGGCCGATGCGTGGGGCTTTGGTGGGACAACACTCATCAACAGGGATGGGCCCCTGCCTCTCCCTTGGGATGGAGCTCCCAGTGTCCTCCCCGAGCAGGTGTCGGGGAGCAGGCTAGAGGGGCGTTGTGCTTTAAATCGGTAACGGATCCATTCCTGGCGTAGGACACGTGGCTCTGTGGGCCACCTGGGGAGGGAGGCTCCTAGGTTTCAAGGACAGTGAATTTCATTCATTCATTTATTATTCTTTTATTGATTTTTAGAGAGAGAGAGAGGAAGGGAGAGGGAGAGAAAGATAGAAACATTGATGCGAGAGACACATCATCGATTGGCTGCCTCCTGCACGCCCCACACTGGGGATCGAGTCCACAACTCTGGCCTATGCCCTGACCGGGAATCGAGCCAGTGACCTCTTGGTTCAGGGGTTCAACCACACCGGCCGGGTAAGACGGTAAATTTTAAAACAGAAAGTGGTGAGGGGGTTAACATCTGTATCTATGTCTCCGTCTCCGTCTCCAGCAATCACGTCAGTACCTGTGCCACTGTACCTATCCCTATATCTATATCCAAGTCTGTCTCAAACAGACCTAACACGCAGGCATTCACACACGTCCCCGTCTCTTTTCTTATTTTTCTTTAGGAGTACATACATCACACACGCCCGTGTAAAACTCTACAACACGCAGAAGGGGATGGAGAGGGGCGACAGTCGTCCCTCCCGCTTCAGTGCTTTTCCATGTGTTTCATTGCACATCCATCATGAGCCCCTTTACCATGAGCCCCTCTCTCCACCAGCCACGCCTGCAGATAACCTCCCGCACGCGCATTGGGACCCACGTACCTCAGTTTATGGCCATTTCCTTACTGCTGGTTAGGAAGCCATTCCCGATGTTTAACGGGCACTGCTCACACCCGGAGAGCACTGTGCGGGGATCCCATTCGCCCTGTCCCGCTGGGGGAGTTGCAGGGGGACAGAATTTTGTGGTGCATTTGCTGTTCTGTCTCACTTCCCCACACAGCAGGTGTGGGTCGTGGGTTTGTGCCGGGCTGAGGGGCACAATAGGCTGGGCTGTTTTTTTCAACTGCTTGTTGCATTTCTCTCTGTTGCATGAATTCCTTGTTCATACCCTTCCCACTTTTAAAAATAAATATATGTATTTTATTGATTTCAGAGAGGAAGAGAGAGGTAGAAGCATCAATGATGAGAGAGAATTATTGATTGATCAGCTGCCTCCTGCACACCCCACACTGGGGATCGAGCCCGCAACCTGGGCCTGCGCCCTGACTGGGAATCAAACCGCAACCTCTTGGTACATAGGTTGGTGCCCAACCACTGAGCCACACCGGCCGGGCCCCCTTCCCACTTTTTTTGGTGGGACAGTGATTGCTTTCTTACTGTCAGAGCTTTGAGAAGTCTGGGCAGCTGGCCCTTTGTCCCTTATGTATAGATTACATGCACTTTCAAACTGTCGCTTGTGTTTTAACGTTGTCTGTGGTCTTTGGCTGTTTGGAGCATTTAATTTTTATGGCGTGAAACTTGTGAGTCTATTTCTTAATGGCTTCTGGATTCTGTCTTGCTTCGAAGGGCCTGCTTTACCCCAAGATTATGACAATAGTCAGCTCTGCTGTGCTTTTCTCTAGTACTTTTACAGTTTGATTGATTACATTTAGGTCTTTAATCCATCTGGAATTTATTTGAGTATCTAGGCTGATGTAAGGGTTCAATTTTGTGTTTTTCAAAGTGATAACCAGCTATTGCAATGCTGTTTGCTATGGAACCCTATCCATCACCCCTCACCATTGGTTTGTAATAGAGCATTATCTCTATTTGTCTGTATCCTATCTTTCTCTCTCTATCTTTCAATTACCTTTTTCTGCCCCACCTTGGTTGTATTCCATTGGTTTATTTGTCTGTTACCATATTGCATAACTATTCTGGTATCTCTTAATAGCAGATGGGGTAAGATCTTATTCTCCTCCATTAGTCTACCTCCCCCCGCCCCCAAATTTTTAGTGGCTAATTTTATTTCATAGTTTATTTTTAAAATCCCAGAGAAATAAGTAACTGTCGGTATTTTGATTAGAGTCGCACTCACACTTCATTTGCAGACAAGGTGCTATCTTTACCATGAGTCTCACCCGTCAGGAATCTGGTGTTGATCAGTCAGCTCTTGCTGTGTAACAAACCATCCCAAAACTGAGGGGCTTCAAACACATCTATTTGCTGTGGCTCCCAAGTCCCTGAGTTGCCCAGATGCTGGCTGATTTGAGCACAAAGCCGAGTGCTCTGCTTATTTAACATTAACTGTTCATGAAATATCTTACCTAATACTTCATTAGCTGGTGTAAAATACGTGCAATATATTCTCGGAAAAACACTTTAAACACATAGTTATCCCTGTGCCCAAAGGCATGTGAGTATTTATGTGTCTGCATGCTTCTGCCGTGTGTGTCTCTGTGACTCTCTCTCTGTGTGTGTGTCTGGTGGGGTAAGGCATGCAGGAAGGCCAGAAGGTGTGAATCCACAAGATTTGGGTTTGAGGGGGTGTATTTTATTTTATTTTTAACTAGTAGCCCATTGCGCGATATCGCGCGCAGTAGGCCGCTCGCCGCTTCCCCGGGAGCCGGCGGGAACCACAGCTCGCCGCCGGGAGCCACGCTGCTGCCACGGGAGCCGGGAGGGACCCGCGCTGCTCGGCCCTGGAGGCTGCGGGCCGGCCCCCCTCCCGCCCCCCTCCCGCCCCCCCCCATCATCCAGAGGCCCTCGGTTGCCGTGGCGACGAAGCAAGCATTCTGCCAGGTTGCTCACGCTGCCCGCTCTCAGCGGCAGCCCCCTCCAGGACTGGGGGACTCTGGTGAGGCGGACTGGGTGCCGCCATCTTTGTGACTGAGTGAGAGTTAATTTGCATATCACCCTTTCATTAGGTAGGATTTTATTATTATTTCTAATCCTCACCTGAGTATATTTTTCCATTGATCTTTTAGAGAGAGGGAAAGACAGAGAGAAACATCGATGTGAGAGAGACACACCAAGTGGTTGCCTCCTGCACGCGCCCCGACCAGGGCCCGGGCTGGGGAGACGCCTGCAACCGAGGTACGTGCCCTTGACCGGAATCGAACCCGGGACTCTTTGGTCTGTAGGCTGAAGCTCTATCCACTGAGCCAAACTGGCTAGGGCAAGGGGGTGTATTTTAAGCTCACATCTCTTGGGTGACCTTTAACTCGGCCGCCTCTTTGGGGCTTATTCCCGAGATGCTTTTCCTGCGTCTGGGTGTCCGGGTGTCTCCCCAACTGGTTTACATCTCCCCCGGGGCCCAGGCATCCTGCTGCTGCTTCGCAGTGTGCACGGGGCTCCGGCTGCCCCGTCTCAGTGCTGGAGTTCCCCTCTGTGTATCCAGCAGTTACTCCTGGTTCATCTAAATCCATTTGCAAATGCCTCTGCTTACATGGAAAACCCTGAGGATAAATGGGATCATGGCACGGTCCACCCCGGAGCAGAGGACCCCCCCTTGCAGACTCAGTTTCCTGCATGGACAGCCGGGCCCTCCCCAACCCCTCCCGTCTCCCCAGTGCGACCTGTGTGCTTTGAGCCTGGTGGGAACGCAAATGGAAACCGTCACCAGCTTTTTTGGAGCCTGCTGCTCCTTCCTAGACTGTCAGGGTCCCGAGAAGTGATCGAAGCAGCTGTGCGAGCGCCCGTGGGAGGCCGGAGCCCGGGGCCGGGGTGTGTATTAGTCTCCCGCGGCCGCTGTAACAAAAGACCACACAAGTGGTGGCTTAAAGCCATAGCAACACATTCTCTCGCACTCCTGGAGGCTGGAGGCCAAAACCAAGGTGTCTGTCGGCCGAGCTCCTCCCGAAGGCTCTGAGAGCCAGATCCTTCCTTGCCTCTTCCTAGCTTCTGGTAGCTGCCGGCAATCCTTGGGGTTGTGGCTGCATCCCTCCAGTCTCTGCCTCTGCTCACACATGGCTGTTTCTGTCTCTTTAGAAGATCGGAACCAGCACAGACCCAGCACCACCTGGCGACGATGCCCTCATCTGGGCTGTTATTTACGATTAGACCTGCGTGTCTGTATGTAACTTCTCTCTTCTAACACCCTTTGCCTTGAAGTGCATCTTTTTAAAAATTTAACACAAATCTTTTTTATATATATTTTTATTGATGTCAGAGAGTAAGAGAGAGGGAGAGATAGAAATATCAATGATGAGAGAGAATCATCGATCGGCTGCCTCCTGCACGCCCGCCACTGGGGATCGAGCCCACAACCCGGGCATGTGGCCTTGGTCGGAATTGAACCTGGGACCCTTCAGTCCTCAGTCCGACGCTCTATCCACTGAGCCAAACAGGCTAGGGTATGAAGTGCATCTTACCTGACATTAATATTGTAGCTCATCCTGCTCAGGCTCACTTTGTGTATGGTACATTATTTTCCATCCGCTTACTTTCAATCTATCTGTCTTTATAATGAAAGTACATCACTTTGCCCAGCCATCATAGCTCAGTGGTTGAGCGTCGACCTATGAACCAGGAGGTCATGGTTCAATTCCTGGTCAGGGCACATGCCCGGGTTGCGGCTCAATCCTCAGTGTGGGGTGTGCAGGAGGCAGCCAATCAATGATTCTCTCTCATCATTGATGTTTCTATCTCTCTCTCTCCCTTCCTCTCTGAAATCGATAAAAAATATTTAAAAAAAAGAAAGTACATCAATTTTAGACAATATACACTGAGTGGCCAGATTATTATGATCTCTGGATGCATAATAATCTGGCCACTCAGTGTGTGTGTGTGTGTGTGTGTGTGTGTGTGTGTGTGTGTGTATTAGAGGGACCCGGTGCATGAATTCCTGCATGGATGGGGTCCGGCCAGCCTGGTCAGGGGGAGGGGACATGGGCGGTTGGCTGGCCTGCCTGCTGGTGGAACTCCTGGTCAAGGGGACAATTTGCATATTATCCTTTTATTATATAGGATAGACACTGAGTGGCCAGATTATTATGCGTTCAGAGATCAGTGTATATAGTTTAGTCTCTCTTATTTTTACTTACTTATTTTTATGGCTTTTCAGAGAGAAGAGAAATGGAGAGAGAAAGGGTGGGGGGAGAAACATCGACGTGAGAGAGAAACTTTAATCGGTTGCCTCCCATATGTGTCCCGACCAGAGATTGAACTGGCAACCCAGGGATGTACCCTGACTGGGAATCAAGACTTTAGGTGTACAGAACAACGCTCCAACCCACTGAGCCACCCGGCCAGGGTTGGGTCTCTTTTATCCATTCTAATCACTTTATTTTTTAATTGGAGTGTTTAGGCCATTAAGATTTATGTGATTATTGGGATGACCGGATTCAGCTCTACCATTTTATTATTTTCAGTTTTTCCCTTTGTCTTTTAATTTAAAAAAATACTTTGCACTTACAGTTGGCATTCAATATTTTATTAGTTTCAGGTGCACAGCAGTGGCTAGGCACTTATTTAACTTATGAAGTTATCTTCCCAATAGTTTAAGCTGTTTTTAGAATAATTTTAAGTTTACGGAGAAGGTGCAAATATAGCTGTGGATGCAATGTTCGTGCCCCTCCACAATTCGTAGGTTTGAAACCCTAATCCCCAGTGTGATGGTGTTGGGGGTGGGGCCTTTGGAGAGAATTAGGCCATGAGGGTGGAGCCTTTGGGAACGGGATTTGTGTCCTTATAAAAAGAGACACAGACCCTGACCAGCTTAGCTCAGTGGGTAGAGCGCCAGCCTGCAGACTGAAGGGTCCCGGGTTCGATTCTGGTCAAGGGCATGTACCTCGGTGCAGGCTCCTCCCGGCCCGGGCCCTGGTCAGGGCTTGTGCAGGAGGCAACCAATCGATGTGTTTCTCTGACATCAATGTTTCTCTCTGTCTTTTCCTCTCTCTTCCACTCTCTTTAAAAATCAATGGGAAAATATCCTCGGGCAAGGATTTAAAATAAGATAAAATAAAAAAGGAGACACGGGATTCCTCTCGTTCTGTCTGCCTTGTGAGGCCCCAACGAGAAAGCGGCCGCTGCAAACCAGGACGAAGGCCCTCCCTGGAACTGAGCAAGCCACCCTCGCCCTCCCCCCTCTCGGTCTCAGACTTATAGCTCCCAGGACAGTGAGAAAGAAAAGTCTGTTGTCTGTCCGCACCCAGCTGACGGCATGCCAGCAGCCCGTGTGGACAAGGGCGGCGGTACAGAGAGCTCTGTGTGCCCTTCACCGGGTTCCCGTTATTGACATCTGGCATTACACCTCCAGGAGGTCCATTTGCCACAAGTGAGACCCCGACCTTGCCCAGCCGGGCGTGGCTCAGCGGTTGAGCATCGACCTGTGAACCAGGAGGTCATGGTTGATTCCTGGTCAGGGGACAGGCCCGGGTTGCAGGCTCGATCCCCCGTGGGGGGCGTGCAGGAGGCAGCCGATCCATGATTCTCTCTCATCATTGTTGTTTCTATCTCTCCCTCTCCCTTCCTCTCTGAGATCAATAAAAATACATTGAAAAAGAACCGACCTTGGCACATGATTGTTCACTAAACGCGGCCGTTCCTCGGATTTCACAGTGTTTCCGTGAATGTCCTCTTCAGTCCAGGCACCGCCGGGCGATGAGTCACTATGGCTCCTCCCCTCGGTCTGTGACAGGAGCCCTGGCAGGGATGCTGTGGAACATTCCCCGACTCGGGCTTGTCCCTTGCTTTTCTCCTGGCTGGACTGAGGTTGGGAGTTAGGGAAAGAGCACAGTGCCAGGTGCCACGGTCACTCGGCGTGACTCGGCGGCGGGGACGCGGCGGGCCTGTGCCGCCTGGTGCGGTGGGCAGGCCAGGTGCTGTGGTACGTCTTCCCCTTCCCAAGCCTTGCTCTTTGGAAGCAAGTCACTAAACCTAGCCCGCCTCTGGGGGTGGGGGGGGGGCGGGGCGGAGGGGAGGCTAAGGAGACTCTACCTCCTGCAAAGGCAGTGTCTACATATACACTGAGTGGCCAGATTATTATGATCTCTGAACGCATTAGAGGCCCGGTGCATGAATTTGTGCATGGGTGCAGTCCAGCCAGCCTGGCCAGGGGGAGGGGACATGGGCGGTTGGCCAGCCTGCCTGCTCGTCGAACCCTTGGTCGAGGGAACAATTTGCATATTAGCCTTTTATTATATAGGATTATATAGGATATACACTGAGTGGCCAGATTATTATGCGTTCAGAGATCATAATAATCTGGCCACCCAGTGTACAATGTGTAGCCCTTTCGTAAGGAAGGTTTGCTTCTGGTCTCTGTGTATGCATTTATTTAGTCATTGATATAAGTATGGACTCTGTATGTTTATCTTATACTTTGGGGTACAGTTCAGCCCCATGCTATTTATCCTGTTCTTCAAAGTGTTCGGCTCCGGTCACTGGGAGTCTTCCAGGCTGGCTCCGTGTCTACTTGACTCACTCCTACTCAGGTTTTATGATTGAGTCTACCCTGAAAGTTTCAACTTTCCAGATCAACGAGGCAATACGCCCCCCCGCACACACACACACCTTTCATTCTTTAAGCTAATTTGATTTGGATATCTGTCCGTTGTAAGCAAAAAGAGACCTGATATAATCTATACCATCTATAATATAGCTTATACATAACAGACACATACAGCAGACCCAGACATAATAGGACTACCACAATTGTTATTGAGGATTGTTAAAAAATACTGAAGTACGTAGAACAAGGATCATACTCTAAATTCCGGCCAAGAGAGTAACTGGTGTTAAACAGGTCATTTAACTTGGAGCTTCCTGGCAGCCAAAGCAAAAACAGAAATAGGATGATGTCTATGAGTCAAGGAAACAAACTCCTAGGAGAGTTAAAGTAATCCTTCTTCCAAATGCTGCAAACAGTGTTTTCTCGTGAGGATTCTGACCTGAGGGTATTAAGCAGCATAAGGATTTTTCTAAAGACGCCATGGCGTTCCACTATCACAGCCAAGGATGCTATTCTTTCAGTGCGGTTTAGTGAGGCATTTCCGTAAGACGTTCATTCTTGTGCTCTGGGAACCAGCCTGTCCATGTCCTAGCCTGTGACGGACCGAGCTCGGGGACCCGGGGATGGGAACACCCTGCCTTTGACCGTCCTTTCCAGGTGCCCTTGGGTGTTTGAAGGACAGTAACCAAACTATTCTTCACCAAAAGTAACACAGCCCAGCCCGCGGGGCTCAGGGGTTGAGCATCAATCTACGAGCCAGGAGGTCACAGTTTGATCCCTGGTCGGGGCACAGGCCCAGGTTACGGGCTCCATCCCCGGTGGGGGACGTGCCGGGGGCGGCTGGTCAACGATTCTCTCTCATCATGGATGTTTCTGTCTGTCTCTCTCTCCCGCTTCCTCTCTGAAATCAATAAAAATGTTTTTTAAAAATACATACACTGAGCACACACACATTCCCGGAAGGGCGGAGATTTTAAGTCGCAATTTCACCTGGGATATAGGATCTGGAGACTTAACTTTGAATTCCCACTGGCGCTAATGGACTTTGTGTACCTACCAGCCCAGCAGACTCCTTCCAGCCTGTGTGCAGAGTTTCCCGGGATTCTTCCTGAAGAAGGTGCGCCTCCCTGCACGAAGAGTAACAGGTTGGGGTGCAGGGGCAGTGGGCCCCAGGGGAGCCCTCCCAGGTGGTTGCTCCCATCCCTGCTGCCTCTTCCTTGCCAGTCCACATGGGCTGCCCCTTGGCATTCGCTGCGGCAGCATCCCACCTCCAGCCGCCCTGGACCCGCCTCAGACTCCGAGCCCCCGTCCCCTTCGCAGGAAGGAACCCACCGGCCGGCTGGCCCGCCTCCCGCTTGGCTGCCTCTCCAGGAGGCTTGCCTCCCAGCGGCCGGGTCCCTTCGCTCACCGAGGCTTTGGCTGAGCTCTGGCTTCCGAGGGTATTTCCCTGCCACCCGCCAGCGCTCCCTGTAGTCTTCGCGGCTCGCAGCCATGGAACTCCAAGTGGGACCCAGGAGCCCGAGGAAAGACTCCAGGGCCGGCAGCTCCATGAAGCTCAGGAATCCCAGGCCCCAGAGAAGCTGGTGGCTTAGCGGGAACCCCAGAGCACCCCGAACCCAGGCGTGGAGGAGCGGTCGTCTGCAAAGCACGAAGGCCAGGTGTAAGGCGGGGCCAGCTCCCAGTGCGTGCCCCCCCATCGGCCTGATGGCTTACTTGGCGTTTCTTCAAGCTGTTTCACGGGTTAAAACAGATGCGTTTATTTGGAAACGGAACAGCCTCGCGAGACCCGTCAGCCGATCTGTGTGCACGAACCTCAGATCACGCAGCACAGCGTTTGGCCTTGAGCGTCTGGACCCTACCTGCCCCGTTACGGAGGGTTTTCAGATTTCGGAACACAGAACCCTGGGACGGGGTGTGGTTCAACCTAAAGGCTCAGAGCGCCCCGAATCTCTGGGCACATCCGGAAAGTCACAGAGAAGGAAGGGGAGGCGAGAAAGAGCCGTTATCGCTGCCTGTCACTGCCGTCGGTGGAGACGAGGCTGGCCCGCCACGCGGAGCGAGGACGCCAGGAGGAGATGGCCATGGCGGTGCCGTAACTGCCGAAAGCTCAGCGCTGGTGTCCGGTTCTAGCGCTTTCCTTGTCTGGGGAGGTTCTGGGCCCAGGCCAGCTTGTCCTTGTTCTGAAGGGGCGTCCTTCTCAGAGTCCGGCAGAGGGGCAGCAAGGACAGTCTTGGACACTGCCGTCCAAGGCTGCTTACGCCCTCGTCCCCGGCCCCCTCTGTGGGGGACCCTGGGGGACCTTGTCCACACGTCATATGGAGCTTCAACCCCGTCTATGCCCTTCCCGGCCGCGTGCCCTGGGCAAGTTCCTCGCGTTTTCCCATTTCCAGAGGCTGTGACGCTGAGCCCTCCCTTTAACCCTTTGCACTCACTTGCTTTTTTCTCGATTCCTTTATTGTAATGCTAACCGTGTCGAGTCACACTTGACATCTGAGTGCAAAAGGTTAAGACCTGGCAGCGGGGACGGGAGCTCCCCATCGGCGTGGCAGTGTGCCTCGCACAGTGTGTACCTAGCGCGTAGGGGGTGCTTACGTGGGTGCTTAGTGGGTGGTTTCCATTAGAAAAAGACCAGGCAGCCCGTGGTGGGACAAGGACACGCATCGGGGCCTCCGTGGCGTGCACCTCCTCCATGCCTGTGTCATAAGCGCCACCGAAGGGAGATGTGACGTCGCCCACCTTGCTCTTCTCGGCCGTCGGCGTTCTCCTGCTGTTTCATCAGTGCCTCTGGACCATTTTTTCTTTTAAAATATGTTTGTATTGATTTCAGAGAGGTAGGGAGAGAGAGAGATAGAAACATCAGTGATGAGAGAGAATCATGGATCGGCTGCCCCCTGCACGCCCCCACGCTGGGGATCGAGCCCCCAACCCAGGCATGTGCCCTGACCAGAATCAAACCCAGGACCCTTCAGTCCGCAGGCCGACGCTCAACCCACTGAGCACACCAGCCAGGGCCCTCTGGGCCATTTTCACGTTGCTCTTTGGACGTGACATTATAAGGTGACCATTTGCCCTTTGGCACCGAGTGAAGGTGCCCCGGACACCAAGTGAAGGTGCCCCGTGTCTGCACGTGTCCCGGCCGGGCCTGCGGGCTGTCCTCCGTTCACGGCATCCACTAAGCACTCACTAAGCACTCACTATGCACTAGGTACACACTATGCGAGCACACTCTGCCACAGCGAACGCCCCCGGGACAGCGGCGGCAGCCTGGGCCTCGGCCCCTGCTCGGCCCATCGCCCTCACAATCCTAGAGCGCTGTGTAAGGCACTCTCTGACTTCCATCGCTCACACCCATTATTCCTTCAAGCAGTTTTTCCTAGGAGATCGGGTCATTAGGAACTTTCCAGGCGAGAAGCCAGAAAGAACGAGGTAATGCACATTTCTCATGGCCCCAGACCACGGCCCAACTGCTCCCCACCCGCAGCTCAGCTCACGTGTGGGGAGCGCACCGCGCGCCCTGGGTTACCCCCAGAGGTGACCCCCACCCTCCCAGCGCCGCTGCCCGTCTCCCCACCAGGAGGCCAGCACGGTGTTAGGTCTGTTCCCGGGCCAGAGCGCCCCGGGTCTGTCTTTCATGCGTCTCCCTCTGGACTGGATGGCTGGTCTTCCCTCTGCGCCAGCCACAGGCACCTCCACAATCTGGGCCGCGCCGCCAGTCACCTCTGCTGCCGGCTGCAGTCTGTCACTGTGGCCGGAGGCGTCGCCATCAAGGCCCATTGATGAACGCAGCCACCCGGAAGCAGGCATTCTCACTGTCCCCATTTTCCTGAGGAGGACACTGAGGCTCGGGGACACAGGGTGACGTGTCCGAGGGTGCGTGCGTGGTTAGTGCCAGCTCTGTCTACATCGTGGGCTCGGCGCCAGCTGCAGGGTGGCCCTGAGAGACACCTGGGAGAGAACTGTGTGGGCACTCCTGGACGTCCTGGGGAGATTGACTGGGAAGGGTCCCGTTTACGTCTGAGCTGGGCCACAGTGCGATGTTTTTTTAGTTTTTGTGTCTGCACGGCACCCCCACTCACCCTCTAGACCCCCTCCCTCCTGGGGGTCTGCGTCAGGTGCCTGGTGCATACATCAAGGTAGATTGGTCCCACTGCGGGGTGCGTGGCTGGGCCCTGGGGCGCCCAGGCACCGTGAGGCCTCCCACACTCGTCCTCGTCAGCCCTGGGCCTGCCCGCTGTCTTCATGGGGTTTGCAAACCTGCGGAGCAAGTTGGCCATGGATTTCTTCCAAAGAGACTCCCTCAGAGCCCAGGAGCTCTCTGCTCCAAGCCAAGGCTGCAGCAAATCATCGGGAGCTAGGTGCTCTTCTGCAGTTTATCAGGGAGGTTTCCTCTTCCAGGAGCAAGGCAGGGTTTCCAGGGTTCCTAGACTAGGAGCCGGGGAAGGGGCCAGGCAGCCCATATATCATGAACGCTGTACAGTCCAATGTCCACAGGAGCCAGCAGTGAGACAAGTGAGTGCAGCAGGGCAATAGGGAGTGGTGGGGACTGCGGTGCATTGAGAGCACATGTCCCATGGATGGGGGTAGGTGCTGCTCAGCTCCCCCAGATTATTGCCAGGAGTGAAATAGGCGCGGTATTGCTAAATCTTTTATTCTTCAAGAGATGCTAGAACTCCAGATCTTTATTTTTATTATTATTTAAATATATTTTTATTGATTTTAGAGAGGAAGGAAGAGGGAGAGAGGGATAGAAACATCAGTGATGAGAAGAATCACTGATCGGCTGCCTCTTGCACGCCCCCCACTGGGGATCGAGCCTGCAACCTGGGCATGTGCCCTGACCGGGAATTGAACCATGACCTCCTGGTTTATGGGTTGACTCTCTATCCACTGAGCCAAACCAGCTGGGGCTAGAATTCCAAATTTTTAGACGAAATCACCTCATTTTTATCCATGAGAAATAGATTTTAATCGAGAGAGAGAGAGAGAGAGAGAAAAGCAGGCCAAACACCAAACATGCCTGCAAACCGACGGGCCGAGGGCAAGCAGCCCGAGCCCTGATCCAGTGGCACCATCT
>JAJQQW010000008.1:3295866-3335866 GCA_025583905.1 Ia io
GGGTTCTTCAGATTGGAATGCAAACGCAGAGAGAGTTCATGGACTGCGAGTAAGTGTGTGTGGGGGGGGGGGGGGGGAAAGGTCGCGCTCGGGCCTGCCGTTGGGGTCCCGGCCACGTATTAAGGACCGACACAGGCCCCTTTGTAGTGAGTAGACGGGGCGGCACGCAGCCCCGGGAATCATGGGATATTCTTTTCTCTCCAGAGCCCCTGGAAGAGCTGTTTCTTCTGTCAGCGCCCGCAGTGACAGACGACGTGGCCGCCCCGGGCCGCCGTGCGGTCCAATTAGGAGATGGAGGCTGATTGCAGATTGATCAGATTCGAGTTTTGACTCGCGTCCAGGGCGCGGCGCCCTCGCAGGCTTGGATTTCACCTTCTCGGGAAGGAAAGGAGAGACGGCGCCCTGACGGGATCCAGAGCCCAGCGCGGGCCGGTCAGAAGGAGCCGCCGTCTGGAAGCGGCCGCCTGTGCGGGATGCTGTGCAGGTTCTGCCGCCCTGGCCCTGCCGGAGGGAGAAACAGGATGCAGCCCGCTGCTGCGGGCGGGCCTGCCGGCAGCTCGGCGGTCTTGGCACGGTGCACGCTTTCCAGCTGGCACGGGGGCCGGGGGGGGGGGGGGCGGGTGGCGCTGAGGAGCCGTAGATCGGCCACGGCTTGCACTTTGCCTGGGAGGAAGGGCCGGCCCGCTCAGGCTCTCAGAAAGCCGGGCCTGGAGCACTGGAGCGGGCGGCGGAGACCTGGGCCCCTTCCGTGAGGGATGACCCCGCAGGGCCCCCACCCCGCCTTCCGTGAGCTGCGCAAAGCAGAGGCTGGGCCTGAGTCTCTCCGCACCGTCTGTGCGGGTTCAACCCCTCCCCTGCATCGCGTCCGGGCCCGGGGAGAACTGCCCCCTGCAGGACAGCCCGGAGGCCACCCCCTGGCCATTGCGACAAGCCAGCGGCGCGGCTGGGCCGGGAGTGAGCCCGAGACGCAGGCGCCCTTGGCTTTCCCGCCATGACTGTGGGAGACAGCACGCAGGAAGCTCTGAGCCGGCGCCCTCAGGCCTGCAGGAAGCAGGCGTGGGGTTGGGGGTTACTGAGCTGTCATTAGCTCCTGCGTTAGGGTTGGGATGATGGCCAGGGACTGGGACCTGGGCAGCACATGGCGTTCCTCCTGCAGGGAGAGGGGTTCAGCCCAGTGATCCTGTAAAGAAGGGGGCGGGGCTCCGGGTTCCCATTTTACACGTGTGGAGACTCGGGCTCTGTGCCGGCGTGTAACGTGCCCAAGGTCACGCATGAGTTACACCAGATCACACGTAGACTCGGCCACCCGCTCTGTCCCTGGAGGGCTTGGGTGGACGAGGAAGCTTCCTTGGGTTCACAGCGACACACACCCCCCCCCCCCCCCCCCCCAAGGTCCCTCTCCCCACACCCCGGAAAGGAGACGGGGACAGATACCCTTTGCATCCACTTTCTGGCTGGGGGCTGGTGCTGTCCCTCGGGGGGCGGGGCCCCGGCCTGGCCAGGTCCCTTCTGCTGGGTGCACCCGCAGCCCCATGCAGCGGAGCCCTGCAGCCGTGGGGAAGGGGGGCAGAGCCAGGCGCCTCTGGCACCGTCTAAAAAAATGAAAATAATTTAGTACTTGCAAATGCAGCCCTCATTATCTCTCCGAGCAACAAGATCTGTCTCCAAACCTGAGAAGTTCGGATTACCAAGTTTCCAGGCCTTTCTACCAACCCCGTCCCAAAGCAATGCTGGTTTATAACTCAATGAAAAGGCTGCCGCCTTCCCGCGAGCAGAGCCAGGGAGCGCAGGCCAGGGCGGACCGGGGAAATGATGGGGCGCCCCAGCTGCAGGGTGGGGGCCACTGCCCAGTGGGGCAGGGCAGGCACTAGGCCCAGAGTCCTCATGGGGAGGAAAACAGCCAGAAACGTCTGCGTGCCCATCGAGGGGCAGTGGACAGGGCACCTCCTCTATTTGACAGACGGGGAAACTGAGGAAGGGTGCAGGTGCCAGGCTGCTTCTCCCTGGAGGGGGCGCCCTGGCCCAGCTCACGCCCTGGGGCCCTGTGGTGCCCACCTGGCCTTCCCTTCTCCGGCTGCCAGTATGTGGGCAGGCTTCTGTGGAGGCCCCAGCCTGGAGCGAGGACAGCCCAGAGCTTGCCCCGCCCCCGCCCCCGCCCCGGGTTCCCGTTTTACCCGTGTGGAGACCGGGGCTCTGTACCGGCGTGTAACCCGGAGTCCCGCCCCTTCTTTACGGGATCGCTGGGCTGAGCCCCGCTCCCTGGCTCTGGGCGTGCTGTGGGCGAGGCTGCGTCTCGGCTGGAGGAATTGGGTCTCTCAGCCTCAGTTTCCTCAGGACAGGAGAAATGCAGCTTTCTCTTGCAGGGTTAGCTCAAGTGTAAACTGGGTCTGAGGTGAGGGCTGGGAGAGGTCCTCCTCGCACAGTTAGTGGCGTGGAAATCGGTCCAGCCAGCCCGGCTGGTGTGGCTCAGCGATGGAGCCTCAACCCTGGAACCAAGAAGTCACCGGTTCGATTCCCCGTCAGGGCACATGCCAGGGTTGCAGGCTCCATCCCCAGAAGGGGGTGTGCAGGAGGCAGCTGATCCATGATGTTTCACTCTCATCCATGTTTCTATCTCTCTATCCCTCTCCCTTCCTCCCTCTGAAAATCAATAAAGGGAAAGAAAAGAGAAAGAAATTGGCTCAGCCATATCCACGTGGTGATTCCGATCAACACCGTTTCTATCTGTTGACCCAGCGCAGCCATCGGTGGGATGGAACCTGCCGAGCGATCTGAGCGAGAGGCACAGAGGTTTGGAGAGGAGGCTCAGGACCACCCTGCACATAGGGGTGAGGGCGCACGTCCGCTCACTGAGGGAGGCCAGGTTCAAGGAGGTGCCCGCCCTGCGGTAAAACACGCGTCACTCATTGAGGAATGTCTGCATCCAGTGGTCTGGAGTGAAACCTACATTAGAGCACACACCCGGTGAGGGAGCACTACCAAGGGTATCGCTCTGTTTTTGTAAAATCCTTGTGATGTGCATTGATTTTCTTTCTTTCTTTCTTTCTTTCTTTCTTTTTTTTCTTTTTCTTTCTTTCTTTCTTTCTTTTTTTAAATCCTCACCCGAGGATATTTTTTCACTGATTTTTAGAGAGAGTGGAAGAAAGAGGGAAAGACAGAGAAATGACGATGTGAGAGAAACACATCGATTCGTTGCCTCCTGCACAATCCCCTGACCAGGGCCCGGGCCAGGGAAAAGCCTAAAACCGAGGTACGTGCCCTTGACTGAACTCGAACCCAGGACCCTTCAGTCTGCAGGCCGACGCTCTATCCACTGAGTCAAACCGGCCAGGGCTGATTTATATATTTTCTGAATACTATATAGATAATCTGGAAGTACGCACCAACCACATTGGAACAGTGTTTATCCCTTTGGGAGAAGCATATGAGGAGCGTTTGCAATCTGCTAAATCCATATTATACTACTTGATTTTTCTTAAAATGTAGCCTCTGTTTAGCTTTACGATCAGAACTAAAGGTGTTCCAGTTTGCTAAAAGAAAAACAACCACGAGAGAGAATAGAAAAAATGGCAAAACGGTAGCCAATGACACATAGTAGGTGTTCAGTAGAAGTTCTGTCCCAGGGCCTCTCAACCCCATGGGTCCCAAGCAGCCACTGGGAACGTTACGTGAGCATCCGTCCCCTCCCGAAAAGTAGGTCCCGCTCAGCCATCTTGGGCCAAATCACCATGGAAATGCATAGGCAGAGGGAGGCTCATCGGGAGAAAAAAGGAGAGGGAAAAACCTGACTTTACATGTACATAAAACCCACATTACAACATGCTAAAGACCGTAAACTGGAACCATGTGAAGCTGCCCTCTGTTGGCGTGTAGATGGTGGTTTTAATACACTGGCTTGAAATTGAGCCATCTTCGTAAAGCACCTGAGGATGGGAAGGCGAGCCGCGGGCTCGGGGCGGGGAGCGGCCGTGGCCCCCCTGCTCTGGGGCACATTTGTGGCCTCTCACTTCAATGCAAAGAAGTTAAAAAGAAACGGACTTGGCACCCCTTCCCACCTTCCCAATCGTGCAAGGCAAATGCCAAACAGATGTCCTCAAAGGCTGGGGAAACGCAATGAAAGGCACACTTAGGATTTATAGAGCTGAAAACCAAAAACCAGTGGAAATTAGGACACTGATGAGCACAAAGCTTGCCGTTAATGCACCCTTTTTTCACCCGAGGACTTGCAAATTGGCTTCCAGATGCCGAGGCAGGCGCAGGAGATCCCGGAGTGGTGATGGGTCAGAGCCAGGCCACCAACACCCTTCGGGATCTGGCAGGAACCTACCTGTGAGGCCTGGAGCCCCATGCCCTGCCCTCCTGACACCCTTTCCAACACTGCCATCCTTGACCTTCCCTCCCCCCACTCTCTAGCATCCCCATCCTTGGTCCCCCCACTCTCTAACATACCATCCTTAGTCCCCCACTCTCTAGCATACCCATCCTTGGTCCCCCACTCTCTAACACACTCATCCTTGGTCCCCCCACTCTCTAACATACCCATCCTTGGTCCCCCACTCTCTAACACACTCATCCTTGGTCCCCCCACTCTCTAGCATTCCCATCCTTGGTCCTCACTCTCTAACATACCATCCTTGGTCCCCCACTCTCTAGCATCCCTATCCTTGGTCCCCCACTCTCTAACATACCCATCCTTGGTACCCCCACTCTCTAGCATACCATCCTTGGTTCTCCCATTCTCTAGCATACCCATCCTTGTTCTCCCCGTTCTCTAGCACACTCATCCTTGGTTCCCCCAGTCTCTAACACACTCATCCTTGGTCCCCCCACTCTCTAGCATACCCATCCTTGGTCCCCCTACTCTCTAGCATACCCATCCTTGGTCCCCCACTCTCTAACATACCAATCCTTGGTCCCCCCACTCTCTAGCATACCCATCCTTGGTCCCCCACTCTCTAACATACCCATCCTTGGTCCCCCCACTCTCTAACACACTCATCCTTGGTCCCCCCCACTCTCTAACATACCCATCCTTGGTCCCCCACTCTCTAACACACTCATCCTTGGTCCCCCCACTCTCTAGCATACCCATCCTTGGTCCTCCACTCTCTAACACACTCATCCTTGGTCCCCCCACTCTCTAGCTTACCCATCCTTGGTTTCTCCATTCTCTAATATTCCCATCTTTGCCTCCCTCCCCCCCCATTTTATATTGCTTGATTTTTTCAATATGTAGTCTGTATTAGTTCAATAATCAGAACAAATGATATTCCAGTTTGCTGACAGAAAAACACTAAGAGAGCATAGAAAAAACTCACAACAGTTACCAACCTCTTTTTTAATTGATTTTAGAGAGAGGAAGGGAGAGAGAGAGAGAGAGAGAGAGAGAGAGAGAGAGAGAGAGAGAGAGAGAGAGAGAGGGAGAGATCAGTTGTCTCTTGCGCGCACCCTGATGGGGGATTGAACCTGCAACCTGGGCTGTGCCCTGATTGGGAATCGAACCCACCGCCTTTTGGTGTATGGGACGACACCCCAGCCAACTGAGCCACACCAGCCAGGGCCTCTTGACACCATCTAAAGTATCTAGCACTCCCACCCACGTCAGCCCAGCATTGAAGGCCCTCCCCCATCATGTCTCCTCCTGGGGGCTCCCTGCACCCCGAGGGACGCATCTCCCATCACTTCTGGCAAGTGTTGCCTTCACTGTTCAGGCCTGTCTCCCTGACTGGAGGCAGGGACTAGTCATGCAGCTCTGGCCTAGAGGGCGCTATTCCGTGATGAGGATCCCCTCAAGCTTCTCCTTTTCACACAGCACACAGTGTGCACTTTATTGCATGAATGAATGAATGGATGGATGGATGAATGAATGAATGAATGAATGAGAGGGGACTCCCCCACATGCCTCTCCCACCCTCTCCATCCCCCGAGAAGACATCATGGGAACTTTGGGTGGCAGAAATAAAGCAATTCCAGGAGGAAGCAAATGCTGTTTTTCTAGACCTACTGTGTACTGCCCTGGCTTTTTAGGCGCTTTAAAGATGTTAATCTCGTGTAATCCCCCATTGGATGTTGAGACTGCCAGAGGTGAAGTGCTTTGTCCAAGGTCACCTTTTGTCAGGATCCAGGAACCTGGGATGGCGGGCAGAGGTGGGGGAGATTGGGACCCGGGGCTGGGTGTGCCGGAAGCAGGAGGAAAGCGGTCAGTCAGCAGGTTGGCCTCAGGGAAAGCCTGCTGCCCGTGTCTGCTTATCTTCCGAGACTAGGATTCCCGGAATCCCGGAACTTGAGGAGACTTCCCGCACGGCAGCCGGATATTGTATCTTCATAAACACCCAGAGCGGCAGGTACTATCATGCCATTTGAGATGCAGAACCTGGAGCCAGGAGGAGTGGTTAGGCTCCCACATAACGAGGTGGCTGAGCGGGATTTGAGCCCGGGGGTCTGACTCTCAGCCCGTGCGCGTGCAGCGTCCTGTGTGGCTTTCTTTCCCTCCTTGCGTGTGGGGACCCCGGCCAGGGACAGGCGTGCAAGTCCCATCTGCGTCTCGGCAGGCCGCACGATCCTTCCGGTGGAATTGGCATCAGGGCAGGTGAGGGTTCAGATCCCCAGCGGGGCCTCGTGCCTTTCAGAGTTCTTCAGGCAGTCCGTCCATCTGCACAAGCACCTACTGTGTGCCGGGGACCTGTCCTTGGCCTGGTACCCACGGAGCTTACAGACGATGGATGAACCACTGAAGAGATACGTGAGCCAGGTCATTGCAAGTGGCCATCAGTGCTGCGAAGGCCCAAGACACCCAAGCACGCCGCCCGCACACCAAAGGTCACCTGCGCTGCTTCCCAAAGACCAGGGCGCACCCGCACCCAAGTCCAAGGGCACAGCCACGCTGCGTCAGACCTGTCTGTGTGGGTCTCTGTCTGTGACTTCTCCTGGATGGATGGTGTCCGTCGGGGCTCATCCGGGAAAACACACCACAGGTGGCCTCCAGGGACGGGGGTTGATGTGGGGCCTGGTGTCACAGGTGAGGGGCCTGAGAGTGAGAAAGGGGCGCGGAGCTGAGCCGGAGGTCACCACAGGAAGCAGCCGCCACCCACGGGGAGGGGACAAGAGACAGAACTTGGAGGAAAGGCTTGTGGCGTTGAGGATCGGAGTCCCGAGACGGGAAGAAATGAGGCTCCCGCTGACGGCAGAGCTGGGGTGCAGCGGGTGTTGCTGGTGATGCCAACAGGAACAGCTGTGCCTCTCGCTGCCTCCTGCCATCCAGGTCCCTTGGGTGCCCTGCTTGGCAGAGCCCCACTGGGAGCCAACTGCCTGGCCAGTGCTGAGAAAGGGCGCTGGCACACCCCGGGCCCCAGCTTCCCCAAACACAGTGTGGACGGGTGGATGTGCAGCTGAGAGGAAAAGAACTGAGGTTGCCATTTGCTAATTCTCTGATTTCTGGGAGTTTCTTTAACATCTCTGGACCCAGTCTATAAAATGGGCTAGTACTGGTCGTGCAGCTGCTGTGGGGATATAGTCCTATATCCCATAGACGAGATAGGTGAGAAGACAATGATGCAAACTGCCTGGCTCCTGCAGGCACGCACTGAATGGGAGAATCTCCTTCTTTTTTTTTAAAAAAATATATGTTTTTATTTATGTCAGAGAGGAAGGAAGAGGGAGAGAGAGAGAGAGAAACATCAATGAGGAGAGAGAATCATTGATCAGCTGCCTCCTGCATGCCCCCCACTGGGGATCGAGCCTGCAACCCAGGCATGTGCCCTTGACTGGAATCAAACCGTGACCTCCTGGGTCATAGGTCGACACTCAACCACTAGCCACACGTGCTGGGCTCCATTTTTTTTTTTTAAATTGAAAAAGACCCAAGTAAAGTCCCTTGCTCTAGGGTTTATAACCGTAAAAGAGCAACAGTGCCCTCCCCCGTCCCGCTCCCACTCCCTAAACAACTTTTCTGCTTTTTCTCAATAACATTTATCCCCGGCCAAATTACAGTGTAATGTACTTTTAAAATCCTGCTTCATGTATTGTCCTTCTCTCCCCACTGGAATGTGAGCTACAGAGGGGCTGGGGGAGCCATCGAACCTGCAGCCTAGGTACGTGCCCTTGACCGGGCATCAATCCCGCAACCCTTTGGTGCACCGGCCGACGCTCTAACCACTGAGCCACCAGCCAGTGCCCGCTGTCCTTTTCCCCTTGTTGCCTCTGGAGCAGCCATCTGGGTTTTCCTGAGGAGGCGCGCCTGGCAGTGTCATGAGCTGAATGCCCATGCTCTGCTTGCAAGTGGCTGGAGAAACACGGTGCGCGTATGTGTGCCTGGGCACTGAGGCTGACAGCTCTCAGCGTGGTCTGGGCGGCGGGGGGGGCGGGGGGCGGCGGGTTGGGGGCTGGTGAGCAGAGCCTCGCCCTCTGCTGCAGGACTGGCCGGCAAAGTGTGCTTGGAGCCCTGCAGGACCCAGGCATACAACTTCGGACGTTCGCCCAGGAAAAGCCAGCTCTCCCCAGCCTGGCTGGCCCCAGGCAGGCCCGGGAGCAGGGGCCCCCGCTGGAGGGAATGGAAAGACCTTGAAGGCGACGGGACCAGTGTTGGCCCCGCGGCCCTGCCCTGTGCCCCTTTGGCCAGGTTTCCAGGCCTCGCCGAGCCTCCACTTTCACAGCTTCGACGGGGCAGAGGCCTCCTACCCCATGCGCAAAGGGTGTGGCAGGGCCGGGGTTTCTTTGCGCTTCTTTCCATGTGCTGCCCGCCTGCGTGTTTTCCTCCCCGCCCCATCAACCCTGCTGCACTGCGTGGGAAGGTGACCCCTATGGACTCCGTTACCCTGGCTCCCCTGCTCTGAGGCCTCAGCCAAGGGGAGCCCTCTCCTCCCCGCCCCCCCACCCCCAGGTGGCCACAGAGAGAGGCTGGGGTATTTCTGCCGTCTCCTTCCTCGACATCACCCTTGACAGCGCCAGCTCCAGCTCCCGAGTGGTCACACCCTCAATCATGGCCTTGGGCAAGTCGCAGTCTCTGAGCTTCGTGTTCTTGCCCGGACACACCTGAGGCCGCTCTGCCCTGACCCAGCATTCCACGGGGGGCCTCCATCGCTGTTTCTCCTCCGCTTGTGGCCTTGGCTAAGTCCCTGCTCTCCTTGAATCTCATTTCTTCCCCTGGAGACCCCAGTGCCCACTCCGAGGACCTGTGTGGGAAAGGAACGGGGTGAGTCGTTCTGGCCTCTAGCGCCCGCACCTGCTCCCGAGTTCCTGGGAGGCAAACCCGCGCATGAACTCAGCGCCCGCTGGGCCTCAGCTGTCTGTGCCTGGGCGGCGACCCATTATACAGATGGGGAAGCTGAGGCCGGGGAGTGAGGCTGCCTCCCCAGGGTCAGGCCAAGGGCAGGAGCCAGCAGGAACTTTCCCAGGACGTCCGCGAGTCTACGCTGAGTCCGAGATCCCACGCTGTGTCCGAGACCCCATGCTGAGTCCGAGAGTCGACGCTGTGTCCGGGAGCCCACGCTGTGTCCGAGATCCCACGCTGTGTCCGCGAGCCCACGCTGAGTCCGCGAGCCCACGCTGTGTCGAGAGCCCACGCTGTGTCCAGGATCCCACGCTGTTTCCGAGAGCCCACGCTGTGTCCGAGAGCCCACGCTGTGTCCGAGAGCCCACGCTGTGTCCACGCTGAGTCCGAGAGCCCACGCTGTGTCCGAGAGCCCACGCTGTGTCCGAGATCCCACGCTGTGTCCGAGAGCCCACGCTGTGTCCGAGAGCCCACGCTGTGTCCGAGAGCCCACGCTGTGTCCGAGAGCCCACGCTGTGTCCGAGAGCCCACGCTGTGTCCGGGAGCCCACGCTGTGTCCGGGAGCCCACGCTGTTTCCGAGAGCCCACGCTGTGTCCGAGAGCCCACGCTGTGTCCGGGAGCCCACGCTGTGTCCGGGATCCCACGCTGTGTCCGAGAGCCCACGCTGTGTCTGAGAGCCCACGCTGTGTCCGAGAGCCCACGCTGAGTCCGAGAGTCCACGCTGTGTCTGAGATTCCATGCTGAGTCCGAGAGCCCACGCTGTGTCCGAGAGCCCACGCTGAGTCCGAGAGTCCACGCTGTGTCTGAGATTCCATGCTGAGTCCGAGAGCCCACGCTGTGTCCGAGAGCCCACGCTGAGTCCGGGACTCCCGTTCACTGGGTCTTGTTTTACCACCCAGTTTAGAATTTCCCTCTCGGGGCCTCTGGGAAAGGCTGAGTCTCTCCGCTGCCTGGGGAGCCATAACTACCGAATAAACTGGAGGAGACCTTGGGATTTACTGGGGCCCATAAAAGGCAGAGGCGAGTGCAGGCAGGGAGGGCCTGGAGTCAAGGAAAATGCCCTTTTCACTCGGAGACTAAGCGAGCCCTCGGCTCAGGCTCCTAAGTGGGGAGGAAATACTGACCCTGAACACCTGAGGTCAGAAGCCCTGAGCGCTTGGGACTCGGGCACTCGGAGAGGCCTAGGGAGCCCTACGCACACGCTTGCTCGGCGGAAAGGGGCGGTCCCGGCCCCACTGCCCAGGCCCTGGGTCAGAAGGGGCCCAGCCCCCAGTCTGTCAGTGTGGATCTGGGTGAGCCCTTAGGCTGACTAAGGGGCAGAAAGAAATACAGTTTAATGAGCACCTACTCTGTGCTCGGCATCATGGGGATCCTGGCTTCTCTCCGCTGCAGAACAGCCAGAACAGTAGGATTCGCCTCCTTTGCTCAGATGAGGAAACAGAGGCTCCGCTAGGATGGGCTCTCCGCCCCAGATCCCACAGCTGGTGAGGGAGTGGGGATTGTGGGATGTCTGGGGAGTCGTGCACCTCTCCTCCCCTCCCCGCCCCCTAGGAGGGCCCCAATATCGTAGGAGGAGGTGGAGGAGGAGGGAGGTCCTCTTCCCGATCCTGGATCCTGGATCCTCCTCGCTGGGCTTAGGAAGTGTGGATTGGGCGGCTCTGCGATTAGCCTATGTACCTTGTTTACCTCTGGCCAGGTGTGAAAGGAAAAGACAGGTGACAGGTGTCCCGTGCACCCCCTGCCCCCCCTGCCCCGCCGCCCGGCTAAGCTGGCTTTGTTGTTAGCTGCGGAACTAACCCTATTTGGGCATCTCATTTAGCCGCCTAATGGAAACAGCCGCCTCTCTGCAGTGACGGGAAGTGAAAAAGGAAAGAAAGATTATGCTGAGAACTTCATTAGGGAAAAGGCTCTCAGGTCCATTCATCATCCATCCATCTGTCCCTCTATCCATCCAACCATTTGTTATCTCTTCAGCCATCGAGCCAGGTATGTATCCATCGGCTCACCCACCCACCTATTAACCATCCGACTATCCACCCATCTCCCGTCCATCCCTTCATCCACCTACTCTCCACCCACTATCTGTCCCTCAACCTCTCTACCCGCCATCTTTCCCTCCCCGGCAGGCTGGAGTGGGAGCATTCACCACTGACGTCTGAGAATGCTGGGAGCCATCCCAGGCTCTGCCGCGTACCTGCTGTGTGATTCTGGGCAACTGAAGCAACCCCTCTGTTCACACCCTGCAAAGCAGAGCTGCAGCGCCCTCATCAGGAGGGGCGAGTGGCCTTCACACGGCGAGGATCATCAGGAGCCCAGATCAGTGCTCGCTGCACACCTGGCACTCAGCACCAGTGGATTCCGCCCTCTGCCTTGCCCAGGACGAGGGGCTCACTCTCTCTTCCCTGCGTGGTGCGAGGCCCTCCCGGGACTCAGCTGTGGACGAGGCCAGCGGACCTTCCGCCTTCACGGAGCCCACCACCTGGCTGTGGCACAGAACCTGTGCAGGACTGCGGTGCGGACAGGCCTCCCTTATCCAGCCCGTACGTGTGTCTTGCTTGGCCAGCTGTGTGTTGACGTTTTAAAAATAGACTTTATTTTTTAGAGCAGTTTTAGGTTCACAGCAAAACGGAGCAGAAAGTACAGAGACTTCCCACATGCCCACTGCACCCCCATGCAGGTCTCTCCTACTATCAACAGCGCCCCCCACAGGGGTGCATTCATTACAATCAGTGAACTGACATTACGCGGCATCTTGGTGGCACACATTCTGTGAGCTTTGCCCAATACGACCCTTATCATACATGTGAGGAAACTGAGGCACAGAGCAGCTACATAAGCTGTCCAAGGTCGTCCAGACAAAAGCATGAGGTCAGGAGCTGACCTGAGTTGTCTGGCTCTTGCGCACTAAGCTGTACGTCTTCCGGGGGGGCGGGCAGAGAGACAAGGCCGAGAAAGGGTAGTAACAATCCACAGGGTAACAGAGCCAGTAACTGGGAGGCCAGAGGGTGCCAGGGAGCTCGGAAGAGAGGGGACGCCACTCCTGGCTCTCCCACGTGCCTGGCGTGGTGTGGATGCCCAGGCGGTGCCGGGGACACGGGGCAGGCTTCCTGGGGTCAGTGTCCACCTGCTGGGCCTGGAGCGGCGGGAGGAGCCTGCGAAATGCTCCGTGGCTAGGGGAAGGTTCCCTTAGACTCTTAGACCCGACAGCAGCTACTTCGTGGGCCCTTGGGGCCTGGTCCTGCCCACCGGCGGAAGCACAGGGTCTGCCGCCCTGCGAGTACTGGTCATTGGGAACAGGCAGGCGTCTCCCGGGGAGGGGGGGGCTGTCTCTGAGCAGAGTTGGCTCACAGACACTGAGGGCAGCTCCCCGAGGTGGCCCAGGCAGGGGGCTGGCCGCAGGAGCAGGCCGGGGCAGTGTCTGGGGCGCCCAAAGCGCCGCGGCTGCCCGAGCACCAGGGACAAACACACCGGCTGTGAGCCATGGGGAACCAGCCTGGGAACCGGGGCCCTGGGACCAGAGTCTACACTGGGCAGCAGTGAGCTCCCCAGGGAGCCCCCAGCCTCAGCAAGGGAGAAACGGGGCCCCCGGGAGGGAAGGAGGCCCCTGGGTTGCACATGTGGGATTCAAGGGCCCCAGAAATATTAGCTTCATGCCAAAGGTGCCCATGTCACTGATTCAAGGCCACCATCACCGCCTTACCTCACCAGGACAGGTGACAAGAACCCTGGCTCATCAAGAAAGCAGGTGTGGTTTCATTTATTTGTTTATTAAAGCAGGCGTGGCTTTACTGTCTATTTACTTATTTTTTTTAGTCCTCACCTGAGGACATTTTCCCATGCATTTTTAGAGAGAGTAGAAGGGTGGAGGAGAGACACAGAGAGAAAAACATCAATGTGAGAGACACATCGATTGGTTGCCTCCTGCACAGGCCCCGACCAGGGCCTGGGGTGGAGCCTGCAACTGAGGCACATGCCCTTGACTGGATCGAACCTGGAACCCTTCTGTCCGCAGTTCGATGCTCTATCCCAGGTGTCCTCAAACTTTTTAAACAGGGGGCCAGTTCACTGTCCCTCAGACCGTTGGAGGGCCGGACTATAGTTTAAAAAAAAACTATGAACAAATTCCTATGCACACTGCACATATCTTATTTTGAAGTAAAAAAAACAAAACGGCAAGAACACCCTCATGTGGCCCACGGGACATAGTTTGAGGACGCCGGCTCTATCCACTGGGCAAACCAGCCAGGCCACAGGTATGGCTTTAAAAGCAGGGAGGGGAAGCATTGTGTGACCTGTGACCTGCGAAGGTGGCCACACACACACACACACACACACACACACACACACACACACCAGCCTCCTGGCCTCTCTCCCAGCCCGGCTTCATTCCCACAGGCGGGCCCAGCAGGACGGGCAGGTAGGTTGCTGGCTGTAAAGAGAATAGGAATGTCTCGGTTGCTTAGTCTTCCCTTCCCCCCTCCCTCTTTTAAACCAGGCTTTTAGGCGCTGGCCCACAGCCTGCCCATGCCTCGATTGCCTCGTGCACAGCTGTGTAGAAGCTTCCTGTTCCACACTCCCATTAGCAGCCCACGATGCTAACGTCCACCCAGGCCTGCCGTGCCGCGGTGAGGTGCTCCGTGGAGGCAGCATGTGCCGCCCCAAGTCCTCGGTGAGTTTTTCCACTTCCTTCTCACCTGGACGCACACAGGGGGCCTCGCAGGGTCACCAGCGCCCCAGGCGCCACGGAGTCTCAGGTCAAAACAACGGGGTTGGGTCCTTTATCACGACCCACCTTGCCAGTCCTGGCAAGTTCAAGGCGGACGGGCTGGGCTCCTTCGCCAAATGCAGCTGCAGGGCGGTCTGTGCTGGGCCAGCCCCCGCCCCGGGAGCACCCAGCCTTGGAGTGGACAGGTAGACAGTGGTGATCCGGGACATTCATGTACGAAGTCCTCACAACTACCCCTGCGAGGCCAGGGCCCTTGTACAGACAAAGCCAAGGCCCGTGGAGTTGAGGAATTGCCTAAGGACCCCCGGCTGGAACCTGGCAGAGCTGGGCTTTGAACCCAGGCGGTGCACGTCCTGGGCCTGTTTTTCCTGTTGCGTTTGGTTTCGTTGATTTGTAGGCGGTCTTTAAGTATCAGGGAAACGGCCTGTGATTCGGGTTACAGATATTTCTACCTGTGAGCTGCTTGCCTGTTGACTTTAATTTTTTTCTCTTGCGGTTTTTACGTTTTATCTGTAAGAACTGAACCACCTTTGCTGGGTGGCGTTTGAGATGCGTGTCATGCGTAGAGAAAGGACTCTCCCCCGTTCTGGAATTATATGCGAAAATGCTGCCTTTCTTCTAACATATTGAGAGTTTGCTTTATTTTATTATTTTCTTAAAGTATGTTTTTATTGATTTCAGAGAGGAAGGGAGAGGGAGAAAGAGATAGAAACATCAAGGATGAGAGAGAATCATGGATCGGCTGCCTCCTGCACGCCCCGCACTGGGGATCGAGCCCACACCCTGGGCATGTGTCCTGACCGGGAATCGAACTGTGACCTCCTGGTTCATAGGTCGACGCTCATCCACTGAGCCCCGCCAGCCGGGCTGGAGTAGACAAGCAGGCAGTGGTAATTTGGGGGATATTCACGTATGAATTCTTGTTTTAGTGCATTTACATGTTTGTTCCATTTGGAGCTTGTCTCGCTGCACAGCATGGGGTGAGGCTCCCACGGTGGTCAGCTCTGACCGCGGCTCCTTAACCGGGAGGCTGCGGCTCAGCGGGCGGGGGAGCCCGTGGGTACCTAGCAATCAGTGGCACTGGGGGGTTCCAGAAAAATGTGAGGAGGCCATTGTCCAAACTTGACATGACTTAGCGAGGCCCTCCCTACCTTCTCGGCCCTTTGCCACTCAATGGCAACTGAAATTTAGGGCCCCTGGAGCTGAGGGCCTGGGTGCCCTCCTGTGCCACGCCTGGACGGGTGCTGGGCATCAGGAGATGGACAAGGCCGTCCCGCCCCCAAGGATCATGCAGACCAGTGGAAAGACGGACAGACAGACGCAGCAAGGCGAGCCGTCGGGAGAAGGCTGGCCTGGCCACACTGGTGTGCTATGAGCCAGGGGCCGGGAGAGAAGGCGACGCGCCCGCTCCGCTGCGTGGTGGAGAGGGATGCGGCCAGCAGGGCGCAGAAAGCCGGTGTGCAGCATCCACACAAGGGGACGGGGCGGGCATTGGCCCGAACTCCGACAAAGGTGTTTCTCTCTGACTGAGGTCCCGGACGCCAGGGCTGTGGGGAGAAGAGACGAGGCCGGAACCTGCGTGATGGTCTGGAAGGTTTCCACTGCACTTTGTGCACCTGCGTGTGCAGGTGCAGGTGCCCTTGCCGACCTCCTCCGGAAGCTTCCTTGAGAGCCCATCCTGACATTTGACCTCCAGGCATCCCTGGCTCAGGTGACCCCCAGCCTCCTGGGTTCTCAGCTCTGGGCGCTGGGAAGGTGGCTGCCTCCCCAACTGTCTCGTCTATGGCCTAGAGAGGGCAACAGGTACTTCTGCAGAGTGAATGCCTGGCGGGGCCTGGTGCTGGAGAAGGAGTAATAGTCATACTAATGAAGCTGATATTCTTTTTTTTTTTAAAAAAAAGATATATTTTTATTGGTTTCAGAGAGGAAGGGAGACGGAGAGAGAGAGAGAAACATCAATGATGAGAGAATCATGAGTTGGCTGCCTCCTGCATGCCCCACACTGGGGATTGAGCCTGCAACCTGGGCATATTCACTGACTTGGAATTGAACCATGACCTCCTTGTTCATAGGTCATTGCTCAACCACTGAGCCACGCTGGCCAGATGACGCTGATAATTATGATCTAACTAGAGGCCGGTGTATGAAATTCATGCACAGGTAGGGTCCCTAGGCCTGGCCGGCGATCAGGGCCGATCTGTGGGGCGACCAGTGGGCTAATCGCCCCTTCCCCCCCACACTCGCAACCACCTTGGCTGGCCTGGGGCCTGAGAGCTGGGGGCAGCTCCTGCATTGAGCATATGCCCCCTGGTGGTCAATGCATATCATAGCAACCAGTTGTTCCCCCTTTGGTCGATTTGCATATTAGGCTTTTATCCTATAGGATAATTATTATTGTGTAACCGTGTTCTTTGCATGCAGGTCTCTGTCAGCCCTCGGCTCACCGTGCCCTTGGAAGCAGGGATTTGACACAGGCAGAGGGAGGGGGTGCTGGCAGTCCTCCCATCTGCAAAGTGGCCGCCTCCACTGCTGGGGAGTGGGTCTCGCCTCTGCCTCATGGGCCTCCCTCATCCCGGACTTCCTGTAGGTGGCGATGGTGAGAGCCGTTTCTGCAGCCCCTGAGACAGAGACTGGGCTAGGACACGCCCGCTCGCAGGAATTGCAGTGTGTTGGCATAAGTGACCTCCCACTTGCTATGCGGCCCTGGGCAGTGACACCTACGGTCCCCGTCCCTGTGGTGACCTGGGGGACCAGAGGCCTCTGATGCCTGAGGGCACAGCCTGCTCTGTGAAACCGCCACAGGCACTTCTGACATCCATGTGGCTTTTGTCTTCAGCCTCTTTTAGTGCCTTTTTCCAATGCATACACGTGTCTGAAGAGCAACTTGAAAAGTTCCTTGTTATAAACTGCAGGACCCCCCAGTTACCCCGAGCAACGTTTCCCAGGGGGAGTGGGGCGGCTGCAGAGGGGGGCCTCCGGGCAGGCTGCCTGTCTGTCTGGTGCCCCCCTGGGGAGGCAGCTAGATGCCCGGTGGCCTGTGAACCAGGCTGCAAGATGAGGGGCCAGCCTGGGGCCAGCCCGGGTCCCGCCTGCCCGGGAAGGTCTCCATCTGCAGCCAGGAAGGCCGGGCCCCTGGGAAAGGTGGGAGGGACAGCAGGGCCGCCCTTCCTCCTGCTGTGTCGGGTCCAGGGCTCCCTGTCCTGCTTCATCCTCCTCCGTCCTGGCTGACAGATGTGGTCAGGGAGCTCGGGGACCGAGGGACTTTAGGTGCTTTAGGATGGAAGGCAGGGCCCAGGGGTCTTTCAAAGGCCTCTCATCTGCTGCCAGAGTTCTCTCCTGCCGGCCTTTTCCAGGCTCTCACTTAGAAGCTCTGGATTGGGTCCCCCCGCCTCTCCTGAGGCTCCCACCCCGGCCCCAGGACCCGGCCATAGGCGCTGCTCTGGTGCCCCCCAGTGGCCAGTGCGGCGAGTGCAGAGTGCAGTGTACACACAGGAAAAGTGCAGGAGTTCAGGGGGTCCCAGGCCCTCAGTTCTTTCTGCTTCACCAGTGTGTAAACCACCTGCCGTTCATCTTCCTCCACAGGTTTGGTTTCTCGTTGTGTAGGAACTGCCCCTCTTCCTGATCGGTTGGGTGTTTACATTTTATGTTGTGTTCTTCCTCACGCTGAAATATAATGAGGAAATAGCCGTTTTCTCATCTACAAAACAGGAAGTGAAATCCAAAGATTCTGTTCAGCCTTTACGCACAAGGACCACGGTGGCTCTTAGTGACGTGGGGAAATGCTCCTGTTGATCCCCTAGGTGAGGATGTGGGGTACAGAGCCCAGGTTTCATCCAGTGCGATGGAAATTACATGTGTTTTCACTAACATCACTTAACACCTGTATTATTTCTATGACATAGCATGTAAACACCATACATTGTGCAAGCATCTATATATATATATAAAAGCCTAAGCGACAGGCCAACCGCCGACTGGCCGACCATCTGGTAGCTATGACTGCACTGACCACCAGGGGGCAGACGCTCAACGCACAGGCATGGAAACATGGAACAGACTGATGAATCTCAGAGGGAAGCGGGGAGCGGGGAGGGAGGGAAGAGATTAACCAAAGATCTTATATGCATACTAGAGGCCTGGTGCACAGATTCGTGGGGCCCCTCAGCCTGGCTTGAGGGGATCGGGCCAAAACCGGTTCTCTGACATCCCCCGAGGGGTCCCGGATTGCAAGAGGGTGCAGGCCAGGCCGAGGGACCCCATCAGTGCACGGATTTTTGGAGGGCGCAGGCCAGGCCGAGGGCTTCTAGTGTAATATAGTGTTCACACCCAGAGAGGTGGGCAGCAAGGATCAAGCGGTCAGGACACGCCCTGAGTGCGCTGCCACCATTCGGGGGATTTGGAACCAAAGGCTTTTAACTCTGAACTTGCCCTCAAGGCAAGGCTGCTGCCAGGAGGCAGTGAGCTCCCCGTCCTGGGGCCTTGGCTCACCAGGGGCCCTGTCCCTCCCAGTTCCCAGCCTCGGCTGCCATTAGAATCACCTGAGAAGGCTTTTATACATCCAGATGCCCAGGACCCGCCCAGACCCATTAAATCAGAACGTCGGGCGTGTGTCCCTTTGAGCTTGGACCCACGGCGGCCAGAATGCCAGGCAGGAGGGCAGGCGTCCTACAGAAGCGTGGCTGCACCTGACTGGAGGGCACCAGTGCGGTCTTTTTCCTGGGGCTTCTGGCTCAGAGCTCCACCAGGCTCTGCGTGTGTGTGTGTGTGTGTGTGTGTGTGTGTGTGTGTGTGCCATGTGCACACATGGGAAGTACTGGAAGACCATGCGTGAGTACTCACTGACCATCAGTGTGTGCAGCATGTGGATGTGTGTGCACATCACTGCTGGGTCACCCAGAAGGACACGCCTCCTATCCAGGGCGCCGGTGAAGGAGGGGCAACGGAGGGAATGAGCAAATGGACAGACAGGCCAATGCCTGCCCGGAGAAGCCATGCTTTCAAGCGGCGATCAGAATGACTCTGAAAGAAGCTACTTTACTTCTTAGCACACAAGTACGTTTTCTGACATTTCAAAAAAAGAGCCTTTTCCTTTAAATGCCACCTGGACAGCAGGGCGTCTCCATGAGCTTTTCCATGCTTCGGGCCTGACAGAGGTGGCGTGTGGCCCTGGCAACACGGTGCTAGTACAGGCATGCCTGAGCGTGCAGTATGCATGTGATGGGCAGTCATGGGGCTGCCAGTACACTTGCATGGGGTGTGCTCGTGGGAGTGAGCACGTGGGTGCGGGTGCAGGGCTCCATGTATCGCCGTGTGAACCTGGACACGCACAGGGCTCTGCTGGGATTTCCGTGTGTGTGTGTTGTAGGTACATGCCTTTCTGCCTACAGAGAAGGGAACTTTCATAACTCAGCCACCATCTCTCACATGCAGTGCAAAAGGCAAACACTGAATTCTGTAGAATGCAAGGTCATATGCTTTTAAAAAAAAATTTTTTTTTATTGATTTCAGAGAGAGCTAGAAACATCAGTGATGAGAGAATCATAGATTGACTGCCTCCTGCACGCCCCCACTGGGGATCGAGCCCCCAACCCCAGCATGTGCCCTGACCAGGAGTCAAACCTGGGACCACCTGGCTCATGGGTTGACGCCCAACCACTGAGCCACACCAGCCAGGCTGCATGATCATCTTCTAAAGCGAAGTGTGTTTCTACGCCTCACGGCTCAGGCTTGCACGCGCCTTCCATTGTCTGCAGCCTCATCACTGGTCCAAACTCGGAGACCAGTGAGCAGGCACGTCATGGTGAGCCTGAAGCTGACCTGGTAGGTGGGAACCAGTGCCCCCTCCTGCCTGAGGCCGCCACTCCAGGCTGTTGGGACTGGGAAGACTTGAGACTTTTGACCTACCAGTAACGAATGACCACAACTAAGTGAAAGCGAGGCTAGAGAACATTCCAGCAGGTGATTCCACTGCGGCCCGCTGGTAACGAAGGCCTGCGGAAGGGGGAGCGTCGGATAAACAGTGTTGTCACAGTGGCTCAGGTGTGGCCTTCCCACCTCCCTGGGCTTTGCTGCGATGCCTCTTAGCGCCCCCTGCTGATGGGTTCTGCCTCCTGCGGACAGAATGGGGAAAGGAGGGGTACCACCTAGAAAAATACAGACTGTTAGATGCCCACCTGGCCAAGACAGTCATGTGACCTGCCCAAAGTCCCCTGGCCAGCGCGTCTAGGACAGGGTGCCCTTCTCCGGACCTGGCCGTGCTTGGCCACGCCCCTCCCCCCTCCTTGCATCCTGCTGTCCTGCCCCAGCTCGATCCCCAGCCAGAGGTGAGCAGGCGCAGGCGCTCACTACCAGTTCGCAGTGTCTGGAGAGTCAGTAGCATCTTCTGGAAAGGGATGGGTGGTAGCTATTTTTGCTCTCAGGCCAGATGGCCTCTGTTGCGAGGGCTTAGCTGCCATTGTGGCACGGAAGCAGCCTCAGACAAACCGTCCACGGGCACGCGCGGCTGCACGCCACTTTACTCCCAAGAACAAGAGTTGGACTTGGCCCCCAGCCCCCGCGTGTTCAACCAGCTCTATGTAGCAGTTCAAACAGCTCTCTGCCCAGAGCCTCCATTTCTGCTTCTTTTGGGAAAACAAGTCTCCCCTCTAAAAACTACCCTTCCTACCTGGCCAGTGTGGCTCAGTGGTTGAGTGTCAACTTGTGAACCAGGAGGTCATGGCTTTATCCTCAGTGTGGGGCATGCAGGAGGCAGCCAACCAATGATTCTCTCTCATCATTGATGTTTCCATCTCTCTCTCCCTCTCCTTCCTTTCTGAAATCAATAATCTACACTAATAAAAGAGAAATATGCAAATTGACCATCATTTCGCGATGCCCACCAGCCAATCAGGAGTGAGTATGCAAATTAACCTGACAAAGATGGCAGCGGCCCTGCCCCCCAGCTGCTCCGGGTCTCAGGCGCAGAGCAGCCAGGTGGGGCGGGACGCCTGCTAGGAGGGGGAGGGCAGGGGGTGGAGGGAGCTACAGGAGCAGTACTCTGGCTGGAGCAAAGACTCCAGCCAGAATGAAGACTCCAGCCAGAGCAAAGACGGAAGGCAGTGGCCAGAGCGAAGGCCTGGGTCCTGGGTGCCAGAGGAAAACCGGTGCCGGCAGCCAGGGGAATGAAGGCCTAGTGCACGAATCTTCATGCAACAGGCCTCTAGTATCCTAATAAAAGAACAATATGCAAATTGACCATCACTCCAACACACAAGATGGCCGCCCCCATGTGATCAAAGATGGCCGCCACCTTGTGGACACAAGATGGCCGCCACAAGATGGCAGGCAGGGGAGGGCAGTTGGGAGGGGCCAGGCCTACAGGGGAGGGCAGTTGGGGGTGACCAGGTCGGCAGGGGAGGGCAGTTAGGGGAAATTGGACCAGCAGGGGAGGGCAGTTAGGGGTGACCAGGCTGGCAATGGAGGGAAATTAGAGGTGACCGGGCCAGCAGGGAGGACAGTTGGGGGCAACCAGGCCTGCAAAGGAGGACAGTTAGGGGTGACCAGGCCAGCAGGGGAGGGCAGTTAGGGGTGACCAGGCCGGCAGGGTAGGGCAGTTAGGGGCAATCGGGCCAGCAGGGGAGCAGTTAGACGTCAATCAGGCTGGCAGGGGAGTGGTTAGGGCAGTGATGGCGAACCTACGACACGCATGTCAGCACTGACACGCGTAGCCATTTCTGATGACATGCGGCTGCTGAGGCGGCTGCATGCCGAGGATGAAACATTTGCGAAATAATGTTTTTTCCTCAAAGTGACACACTACCCAAGTTACGCTCAGTTTTTTGGCGAAGTTTGACACACCAAGCTCAAAAGGTTGCCCATCACTGGGTTAGGGGGTGATCAGGCTGGCAGGTAGAAGCAGTTAGGAGCAATGAGGCAGGCAGGCAGGTAAGTGGTTGGGAGCCAGCAGTCCTGGATTATAAAAGGGATGTCCAGATTGGAGAGGGTGCAGGCTGGGCTGAGGGACACCCACGCCCCTGTGCACAAATTTTGTGCACCGGGCCTCTAGTATATATATATATATATATATATATTTTAAAAGGATCACTCTTCCCCATTTTAAATGTATGGTGTTTGTGAAGTTTACCTTCAGTTGCCCACTTGGCCAAGTTAATCAGTGTGTGCTTCTGTCTTACCAACCCCTCAAATGCCAGTTTGTTCAAGGACAAGCACCTGACCCAATGGCAGCCAGTGAGGGTTGGGGTCTTGGTTCAACACTAGGGGAAGAGACACAGCCCCTGGGGCCGTGAGGGCTGGGCCTGGGGCAGCAATCCTGCTTCTTGAGGGAGAAACCCTGTGGGCACTGGGAGCCACGGTGGAAGGCAGAGAGAGAGAAACAGCAGGAGATGCCTTCTCCCTGGTGACATCATTGAGCCCCTGGATCAAGCCTCACCTGAAGTTCAGCCACACTTGGACTTCTCAGTTAAGAGAGCCAATCAATTCCCTTTATGGTTTAAGCTGTTTGACCTCGGTCTTCTGTTGCTCACAGCCTGTCTCCCTAACTAATGTATCATCCTGTGCTCTCTCAGGGCCTCTGCAGGCCGGCCTCCTGCATGACCAGGGCCTCTGCAGGCGTGCGATGCTTTGAGGTTGTCTCTGAGATGCTGGGCCCAGCCTCTGAGCCTCTGATGCACTCTGCTTTCCAGGGCAGCCTGCGCACGGCCTCTCCTGGGCCCCAGGGCCCCAGGGCCTGGAGCCAAGGCTCTGACTTTGGCCTCCAACCAGGGCTGAACTTTGCCATCACCGTGGGGAAGCCTGGATTCTTTCTCCAGCCTGTGAACTCGAAAATGTTCCATAACGGAAACATCTGGGCGCTCCTCCGGCCCAGGGTGCACACTTCTCAGACTGCCGTAAGTCACCACAGCACGTCAGGGGTTTTATTGGGGTTATGAGTTATGGATATGGCCCGGGCTGTGCACTTTGCTTTATTTTTATTTCCTTGCTGCAATAAGGCCACAAATCATACTTGAGAAATGGGAGGGTGACCGCATTAGCCAGGATTCACTCATAATAGGCCGACCCTGGGAAAGTCACCCAGGAGAGTCAGATGCTCGCCAGTCCCCGGAGCTCGGCCAGGAGACAACGCGTCTCCTCACCCAGGTTCCAGCTGATGGGCCTGTGCCTGGGAGGCTCCCGACCCTGGCCCTCATTGGACCCAGGCGGTGCTTTCTTTGGGCCTCAGGAAAGGAGAGAGACCCCCACAGAGGATGGTGGGCGGGTCCTGCCCCTTGACCGTCAGACTGAGGACCAGTGACACCCCTACATGATAGATGAGGAGGGGATGGGAGGGACACTGAGTTCTGAGACGCTGAGGTAAGAGGGACTTTACCCTGCCGACCGTGTGATTCCTTACCTTCTTAAATTAGCTTTTTAAAATACATATTGATTTCAGAGAGGAAGGGAGAGGGAGAGAGAGATAGAAACATCAGTGATGAAAGAGCATCATTGATCGGCTGTCTCTTGCACACCCCCCACTAGGGATCAAGTCCGCAACCTGGGCATGTGCCCTGACCAGGAATCCAACTGTGACCTCCTGGTTCATAGGTTGACACTCAACCACTGAGCAACACCAGCCAGGCTAAATTAGCTTTTTTGTTGAAATACTAGAGGCTCAGTGCATGGAATTTGTGCATGGGGGGTGCCCCTCAGCCTGGCCTGCACCCTCTCACAATCCGGGACCCCTCAGGTAGGGTCCCTAGGCCTGGCCGGTGATCAGGGCCTATCGGGGCTTTCCTTCCCCTGGCTGCCGGCAGCTGGCCCTGCCTCCGCCGCTGCCACTGCTTGCCATCTGTGAGGCGCTGCCCCCCCCTCCCCTGACACCGATTGCCTCCCTCTTTGGGCGACAGGCAGGGGGCGCAATCTCTTGGCTGGCCTGGGTCTCCCTCTGCAGGGTGATCACTGACCAGCCCTGCATACCCACCACAGCCATCGCTGGCCAGTGGCCTGGGCCTCCCTCTTTGGGGCAATTGATTGCGGGCCCCCTGACCAATCGCATCGCACCCGCCTTAGCTGGCCTGGCGCCAGTGGTCGTCTGGAAGGTTGTCCGGATGGTTGTTCTGCTGTTCGGTCATTCGGTAGATTTGCATATTACACTTTTATTATTATAGACTAGAGGGCCAGTGCACAAATTTGTGCACGGCGGGGGGGGGGGGGAGGGACAGCAGGAGGTTAGCTGGCCTGGGGGGAGGGACCGAGGGAGGTTGGCCGGCTAGGGGAGGTTGGCTGTGGGAGTGCACTGACCACCAGGGGGCAGCTCCTGCATTGAGTGTCTGCCCCTGGTAGTCAGTGGGCATCATAGCAACTGGTTAGCCGGTCTTTCCGGTCGTTCCGTTGTAACTGTCGCTTAGGGCTTTTATATATACAGTGTACACACAGGAAAAGTGCATGGTTTGCTGAACCATCAGCCCGGATCAATGCAATGACTGGTATGACGGAGAAGAGTGGGGTGGGCTTTTGGCCTTTGGGAGCTCAGTGTGAGCCAAAGAGAGAAGGATGCACAAGTGGCTCACAATCTCACTCACCAACACGGAGTCAAGGCACAGGGTCCCAGCATGCTGCTCTCCAGGCAGGACCTGCTGTGATGTCTACTGCTGCTCCCAGGAGCCACCACTCTCTCCCACCCAGGCGGTGGCTGAACTTCCTGCCCCCATATAGTCGGTGGGGCAGGTGACTCGTTCTGGCCAGTGTGAGTGGACATAACCCTTGTTACTTGTGGGCGAAAGATCGAGCTGCTGGCCTAAGATTCACCAAAGCTGCCTTTCCCTTTCCAATGGTGATGACTGAGATGGGGCCACAGGAGGGCCTGATACCTGTCCTCACTCTCTCCCCTGCCCCACAGCCCTGACACCTGTCCTCACTCTCTCCCCTGCCCCACAGCCCTGACACCTGGCCTCACTCTCCCTTCCCCCACAGCCCTGACACCTGTCCTCACTCTCCCCTCCCCCACAGCCCTGACACCTGTCCTCACTCTCCCCTCCCCCACAGCCCTGACACCTGTCCTCACTCTCCCCTCCCCCACAGCCCTGACACCTGTCCTCACTCTCCCCTCCCCCACACCCCTGACACCTGGCCTCACTCTCCCCTCCCCCACACCCCTGACACCTGGCCTCACTCTCCCTTCCCCCACAGCCCTGACACCTGGCCTCACTCTCCCCTGCCCCATAGACCTGACACCTGGCCTCACTCTGCCCTCCCCCACAGCCCTGACACCTGGCCTCACTCTCTCCCCTCCCCCACAGCCCTGACACCTGTCCTCACTCTCCCCTCCCCCACAGCCCTGACACCTGGCCTCACTCTCCCTTCCCCCACAGCCCTGACACCTGGCCTCACTCTCCCCTCCCCCACAGCCCTGACACCTGTCCTCACTCTCCCCTCCCCCACAGCCCTGACACCTGTCTTCACTCTCCCCTGCCCCACAGCCCTGACACCTGGCCTCACTCTCCCCTCCCCCACAGCCCTGACACCTGTCCTCACTCTCCCCTCCCCCACAGCCCTGACACCTGTCCTCACTCTCCCCTCCCCCACAGCCCTGACACCTGGCCTCACTCTCCCCTCCCCCACAGCCCTGACACCTGTCTTCACTCTCCCCTCCCCCCACAGCCCTGACACCTGGCCTCACCCCCCCCCACAGCCCTGACACCTGTCCTCACTCTCCCCTCCCCCACAGCCCTGACACCTGTCCTCACTCTCCCCTGCCCCACAGCCCTGACACCTGTCCTCACTCTCCCCTCCCCCACACCCCTGACACCTGGCCTCACTCTCCCCTGCCCCATAGCCCTGACACCTGGCCTCACTCTCCCCCTGCCCACAGCCCTGACACCTGTCCTCACTCTCCCCTGCCCCACACCCCTGACACCTGGCCCTGACATAGCCCTGACACCTGGCCTCACTCTCCCCTGCCCCATAGCCCTGACACCTGGCCTCACTCTCCCCTGCCCCATAGCCCTGACACCTGGCCTCACTCTCCCCTCCCCAACAGCCCTGACACCTGGCCTCACTCTCCCCTCCCCCACAGCCCTGACACCTGGCCTCACTCTCCCCTGCCCCACAGCCCTGACACCTGGCCTCACTCTCCCCTCCCCCACAGCCCTGACACCTGTCCTCACTCTCCCCTCCCCCACAGCCCTGACACCTGTCCTCACTCTCCCCTCCCCCACAGCCCTGACACCTGGCCTCACTCTCCCCTCCACCACAGCCCTGACACCTGTCCTCACTCTCCCCTCCCCCACAGCCCTGACACCTGTCCTCACTCTCCCCTCCCCCACAGCCCTGACACCTGGCCTCACTCTCCCCTCCCCCACAGCCCTGACACCTGGCCTCACTCTCCCCTCCCCCCCCACCCCTGACACCTGTCCTCACTCTCCCCTGCCCCACAGCCCTGACACCTGGCCTCACTCTCCCCCTCCCCCACAGCCCTGACACCTGGCCTCACTCTCCCCTCCCCCACAGCCCTGACACCTGTCCTCACTCTTCCCTGCCCCACAGCCCTGACACCTGGCCTCACTCTCCCCTCCCCCACAGCCCTGACACCTGGCCTCACTCTCCCCTGCCCCATAGCCCTGACACCTGTTCTCACTCTCCCCTGCCCCACAGCCCTGACACCTGTCCTCACTCTTCCCTGCCCCACAGCCCTGACCCCTGGCCTCACTCTCCCCTGCCCCACAGCCCTGACACCTGTCCTCACTCTCCCCTGCCCCACACCCCTGACACCTGGCCTCACTCTCCCCTGCCCCATAGCCCTGACACCTGTCCTCACTCTCCCCTGCCCCACAGCCCTGACACCTGGTCTCACTCTCTCCCCTCCCCCACAGCCCTGACACCTGGCCTCACTCTGCCCTCCCCCACACCCCTGACACCTGTCCTCACTCTCCCCTGCCCCACAGCCCTGACACCTGGCCTCACTCTCCCCTGCCTCACAGCCCTGACACCTGGCCTCACTCTCCCCTCCCCCACAGCCCTGACACCTGGCCTCACTCTCCCCTGCCCCATAGCCCTGACACCTGGCCTCACTCTCCCCTGCCCCACAGCCCTGACACCTGGCCTCACTCTCTCCCCTCCCCCACACAGATCTGACCATGGCTGCGCCTCTTCACTCCCCACTCCAATCCTTCAGTGACTCTGTGGTTCATAACCAGGCTTTTCAAGCAAGGCAGCATCTTGTTGTGGTAGCGTGGGCTGTCTGTAAAGGCAGACAGGCTGTGCTTGAATCTTTGCTGTACCGCTAGCCATCTGTGTGTCCCTGAGCAAGTTACTCAACCTCTCTGTGCCTCAGCTACTTCATTGATGAAAGTGGGGAGAATAATACTATGGGTGATGACATCACCTACCGCAGAGGATTGTGGTAAATATGAAATAAGCTGATATGTTGCTCAGAACAGTGCATTCCTGTTCTCTGCCGCTGCAATAATAAACTCTCCAATTGTAGCAGCTTCCCATGACTGTTATTTTTTAAAAATATATTTTATTGATTTTTTTACAGAGAGGAAGGGAGAGGGATAGAGAGTTGAAAACATCGATGAGAGAGAAACATCGATCAGCTGCCTCCTGCACACCTCCTACTGGGCATGTGCCCACAATCAAGGTACATGCCCTTGACCGGAATCGAACCTGGGACCCTTCAGTCCGCAGGCCGACGCTCTATCCACTGAGCCAAACCAGTTAGGGCTAGATGACTATTACTTCATCAGTATCGCTCGCACATGGGGGGATTGACTGGGCTCAGCAGGGCGGTTCTCCTTTGGGTCTCCCGAGGTTTTAGTCTGATGCTGGAGGGCTGGAATCCTCGCCTGCCTCCCTCTCTCATCTGCCTGGCAGGTGATGCTGCTGCTGGCCGGGGCTCGGCTGGGGCTGCTGGGGCTGCTGGCTGGGGCTGCAGGCCGGGGTCTCGGCTGGGGCTGCTGGGGCTGCTGGCTGGGGCTGCTGGCTGGGGCTGCAGGCCGGGGTCTCGGCTGGGGCTAATGGGGCTGCTGGGGCTGCTGGCTGGGGCTGCAGGCCGGGGTCTCGGCTGGGGCTGCTGGGGCTCGGCTGGGGCTGCTGGGGCTGCTGGCTGGGGCTGCTGGCTGGGGCTGCAGGCCGGGTTCTCGGCTGGGGCTGCTGGGGCTGCTGGGGCTGCTGGCTGGGGCTGCAGGCCGGGGTCTCGGCTGGGGCTGATGGGGCTGCTGGGGCTGCTGGCTGGGGCTGCTGGCTGGGGCTCTGGCCGCCTCAGCCACATGGCACCTGGGCTTCCTCACAGCCAGTGGCTGGGTCCTGAGACGTGAAGCCCAGGAGAACGGGTGGAAGCCACACCAACTGTGTGACCTAGCTTTGGAAGTCACGTGATGGCGTTTCTGCAGCAGCCAGAAGCCTTTCCGATTAGAGGGAATGGAGAAGAGCCGTTCGGGGCGGAGGAGGGCTGCTCAGGTCGCATCACCAGGAGTGAATGTGAGATAGAAGCTTCTGTTTAGCCATCTTGGGGAATCCGATCTGCCACACAAGGCCCCAAAGCAGCAAGTGCTCAGGTGTTAGGTGCTATTCTTCTTGTTGTTTTAATTTTAGGAATCATATTATTAATAAACGAGAGGCCTGATGCACGAAATTCGTGCAAGGGGCCCAGCCTTCGCAGCCCCGGCTGCCATGGCCCTCGTGGCCCCGGCTTCTCATGGCCCCGCCCCCCGCCCACTGGTCGTTCTGGCAGGTCTTTCCGCCATCCGGTCTAATTAGCATATTAGCTCTTTATTATATAGGATTATTTTTTTCATAAAGTAAGGTTCACATGCACAATCCTTGCAAATACCCATTTAAATATCAGATTTTATTTGGATTTATGTACTATGTTCTGGGGTTTAGATTTTTTTTTTTTTTTTGCTTTATTGTTTCCATTTGGTCCAATGCATGGGAGAGAGCTCCAGGTTGGTTAAAAGAATGGCTAGTAGTTTCGGGAAGAGGCTCAGGGGAGACACCAGGGGATGCAGAGGGGCCCCTCAAAGGCCTCAGGGCTCCAAAGGCTCCTAGTCCTGCTTGAGGGTGAGCCTTTCGCAGAGATACTCGCTCAGGTCCGCCTGGGCCAGCAGCCTCCGGAGGTGAGTCAGGTGTCGCCCATCGTCTTGATGAGTCTCACTTGCGCACCTGGGCAGTGGCTCTCCAGGAAGTCAGAGCTGAGGGTCTGTGCGGGTAGGACTCAGTGCGTGTGTGCCCACTAGGGCCTGGCTCAGGTTCCTCTCCAAGGCCAGGGTGGCCTCCCCGGGGCCCGACCTTCCCCCACTCATCTTGGGAAGGCATCAGCCCCTCTGTCCTGGCTGGTGTGTCAGGGCCGCCCTCTGTCCTGGCTGGTGTGTCAGGGCCGCCGCCCTCTGTCCTGGCTGGTGTGTCAGGGCCGCCCTCTGTCCTGGCTGGTGTGTCAGGGCCGCCCTCTGTCCTGGCTGGTGTGTCAGGGCTGCCCTCTATCCTGGCTGATGTGTCAGGGCCGCTGCCCTCTATCCTGGCTGATGTGTCAGGGCTGCCCTCTGTCCTGGCTGGTGTGTCAGGGCCACCCTCTGTCCTGGCTGGTATGTCAGGGCCGCCCTTTGTCCTGGCTGGTGTGTCAGGGCCGCCCTCTGTCCTGGCTGGTGTGTCAGGGCCGCCCTCTGTCCTGGCTGGTGTGTCAGGGCTGCCCTCTATCCTGGCTGATGTGTCAGGGCCACTGCCCTCTATCCTGGCTGATGTGTCAGGGCTGCCCTCTGTCCTGGCTGGTGTGTCAGGGCCACCCTCTGTCCTGGCTGGTATGTCAGGGCCATCCTCTGTCCTGGCTGGTGTGTCAGGGCCATCCTCTGTCCTGGCTGGTATGTCAGGGCCGCCCTTTGTCCTGGCTGGTGTGTCAGGGCCGCCCTCTGTCCTGGCTGGTGTGTCAGGGCCGCTGTGGCCTTGGGCACATCTGTCACGTAGCTGCCATGCTACTGAGCGCGCCTGACTTTTCATCACCTTCAGATGCTCGCTGGGCTTCCTGAGATATTACACCATCTGAAAGGACTTGACTTCACGTCCTCCCCCAGAAATCACATCTGTTGCTTCGACTGTGTAGAGACTTGCATCGGCTGAACGTCAAGAACCGGGAGGGCTGCCTAAGAGGCCCGCGCCCTTACCCGGCTGGTTATGGCGATCTCGACGACACTCCCTGCGAACGGTAAGAGGAAGCTCGTGTCCTGTTCTTCCCAATTTCCTAACATATTTCAGAAAATCAATCTCCACCGCTAACAAGTGCCCTTCGCAAGGCGTCTGTGAGACATGCTGACAGGTGGCTGTCACTGTGTGAGCAGAGCAGCGATGGTGAACACGGTGCCCTCGGACCCCCCTGGGGCCTGTGAACATCGTCACCAGACTGGTGATCCAGAGCTCGCGGTGTTCACTGCCCTCGCTCCCTCTCTGCAGAAATCCATGTGCGTCTGTAGGTCTGCGGGTGAGACGGGGGATGGATGACAGGCAGGGGCCCTGGGGCCCTAATATAAAGAGGACCCCGCACTCCACGTGCCTAACATTTGAAAGTTGTGGGCGCCCTCCCTGCAGGGTGGACGCTCCTGCCTTTCCCTCCTTTCCCGACCCTCGTCCCCTCTCCCTCCCCAGCAGGCACGTTGCCGTCAGCTCCCTCACTCCCCATCAGCACCCTCAATCCCCGTCAGCCCTCACTCCCCATCAGCTCCCTCACTCCCCATCAGCTCCCTCACTCCCCATCACCTTCCTCACTCCCCATCAGATTCCTCACTCCCCGTCAGCTCCCTCACTCCCCATCAGCTCCCTCACTCCCCATCACCTTCCTCATCCCCACCAGCTCCCTCACTCCCCATCAGCTCCCTCACTCCCCACCAGCTCCCTCACTCCCCATCAGCTCCCTCACTCCCCAAACAGCTCCCTCACTCCCCATCACCTTCCTCACTCCCCATCAGCTCGCTCACTCCCCATCAGCTCCCTCACTCCCCATCACCTTCCTCACTCCCCATCAGCCCTCACTCCCCATCAGCTCTATCACTCCCCATCAGCTCCCTCACTCCCCACCAGCCCGCACTCCCCATCAGCTCTATCACTCCCCATCAGCTCCCTCACTCCCCATCAGCTCCCTCACTCCCCATCAGCTCCCTCACTCCCCATCAGCCCTCACTCCCCATCAGCTCTATCACTCCCCATCAGCTCCCTCACTCCCCATCAGCTCCCTCACTCCCCATCAGCCCTCACTCCCCATCAGCTCTATCACTCCCCATCAGCTCCCTCACTCCCCATCAGCTCCCTCACTCCCCATCAGCTCCCTCACTCCCCATCAGCTCCCTCACTCCCCATCAGCCCTCACTCCCCACTCCAAGGGCAGTTCCTTGGCCTCCATAACTCAGGTCCTCAGCCCTTCCTCTAGGAAGTCCTTTTTCTGCCTCTGTGACTTGCCCAGTGGATGTTCTCTTAAGGAACAAAACAAGTTGTAAACCAAACTTGTAAGCCCCTAAATAATACATATTCTATCCTGCCCGTTCATATGTGCCTGTACAAGGACGAGACCAATAACCTATACAGCTATGATTCTTTATGATTAAAAGTTGGCAAAATATTTCAGAAAGAGCTGAGTTATTGCAGTGCCCGTGTGGGTGTTCTGAGGCCGGGTATCCGGTTTGGATGGTGAGGCCAGAGACAAAGATCCTTAAACCGCTGCATGCTTCGTTCAAAACCGCCTTTGTTCCTTCCTGTGTTCCGTCAGCAAAACCAGTGATTCTGTTGCTCGGACCCAGGTTATCACACAATATTTCCTATTGACAGTAATGAGCTAAGGTATTAAAAAATAAATGTAACTCAACCCAAAGTACACACAACGTGAATGTGCTTTCGTAACCATGTCATGGAAAAACGTGAAGGACAGAAAATGAAAGGTTGTTCGTGATTTCCACTCATGTTTCTTTTCTTCTAAAATATTTACAATGACCTTTTATTCAGGACGGAATGCAAACGATCATTCATGCAAAATTTTAAATTAGAATTACTCGAATACGGCACAATTTATTTCTTTTAAAATGCCGTATTATGAAATACTTGGGTAAGTAGGAACCCCTTTGCAATTCCAGCGTGATTGGCGATGTGCAAAATCCATCGTCAGCTTCATGTGGGTTTGTCTAGACCTGTGTCATGCAAATTGGGGAGTAATCGGAGTTGTGTAAGATGGAGAAATATCCTGCAGCCGTCACGGGCAATGTTTGGGAATGCGGTGCTAATCTGGGAGCACCTCCTGCAGCATAAACTGTGCCCTGAAAAGCAGCAGAGGGTGGAAACTGGTCCTTCTGGGAAAGGGAGCTTCGCCGGGCCAGGCTCCGAGGCATCCTCGCTCGGGCAGGACAGGTGGACGCGCCTTCCTTCTGGCCAGGCACGCAGACCCTCCCACAGCCAGAGGCGGGCTCTGCTCCCAGGTCAACAGGGACCAAGCCGCGCCCCTTCCCAGCATTTGGACACATGTGTCTCCTGGGTGGCGACGTGGGGCAAAAAGCGTGGAGACACGTTTCTGTCTCCTGGGTCCTGCGCGTGTTCATCGCGAGAGCAGATGTTTAGGCTCGCACCCAGCACCCAGCCAGAGAGGTGCCTGCCTGGGTGTTCCTTCATTTCTGTAGCTGCTGTGTGCTTGCTCACGTGTATGCAAGTATATATGTACGGTGTGTATATGCGTGTCTTGATGTCTGCAACTTACTTCCAAATGGATTGGCAAAGCCGGGCCGGTGAGGCTCAGTGGTTGAGCATCGACCTATGAACCAGGAGGTCAGGGTTCGATTCCCGGTCAGGGCACATGCCCGGGTTGCGGGCTCGATCTGCAGGGGGGCGTGCAGTTGGCTGGAAATGCATTACCAGTCGTTATGGGGAGATGGGTGTGGGTGGGCACCCCTCTCCTCAGGACTTGGGTGGGGCGCGTAGACCATCCCCGGGTCTTCTGCCCTGAGGATGCTTCCGGGTCACTCCCTATTGAACTTGTGTCGTCATGGTCACCGTCACGTCACAGACCCCACCCTTCAGCTTGTGTGCTAATGGGAATCCATGGTTGTCAGCTCAGCGTCCTGCCAGGAGGCTTTCGCATGTGAGGTGTTCAAATCCAGGTCATCCCGGCTCGGAAGCTCCTCCTCCTCCTGCTGACCTTACACCATGTCCTTAGGGTGGGCCGCGTAGGGTTGGGGGGGACTTCTGAGCCGGAAGCTCAATTTGGTCCCCCAGCCCTGTTACAGCCCACAGCCCCTGCTGGGTTAGCACCACACTCCCAGCGTCTGGCTGGTACTTCGCAGATGCAATCGGAGGCTTAGGTAGATATAAACTCTCCATCTGGGCAAAGGCCTTTATGGCCTTCTCCATTAAGAAGGGAGCTGTGCTCGGCCGGCCTGGCTCAGTGGTTGAGCATCACCCTATGAACCAGGAGATCATGGTTCAATTCCCAGTCAGGGCCCATGCCTGGGTTGCAGGTTCCGATCCCCATTGGTGGGCGTGTAGGAGGCATCCAATCAATGATTCTCTCTCATCATTGATGTTTCTATCTTTCTCTTTCTCTCTGAAATCAATCCTATATAATAAAATATGCAAATTGACTAATATGCAAATTGACCAAATGGCAGAACAACAGGTCACTATGATGCACACTGACCACCAGAGGGCAGATGCTCAATGCAGGAGTTTCCCCCTGGTGGTCAGTGCACTCCCACAGGGGGAGCACCACTCAGCCAGAAGCTGGGCTCATGGCTGGCGAGTGCCGCAGTGGTGTCGGGAGCCTCTCCTGCCTCCTTGGCAGCTCTAAGGATGTCCACGGGGAGCAGGTCTAAGCCATCAGTCGGACATCCCTCAAGGGCTCCTGGACTGCGCGAGGGCACAGGCCGGGCTGAGGGACACCCCTCCCTCGAGTGCATGAATTTGTGCACCGGGCCTCTAGTAAAAATATATTTTTTAAAAAGGAAGGAAGCTGTGAGTGCACTCTTCATGGGAACTTCATCCAAGATAAGAAGATAAAAACCACATTGGACATTCAGGAGCTATTTGATGGCTTTAGTTAAAAAAAAAAAAAATCCCCTTAGCTGAAATGGAATTAGAAATGGCCTTTAAAAACACACCGGCGTTCGCTTTTCTGAAGAAATGGCTTCCAATGCTGAAGCATACGAACCCCCACACAGCAGGGAATTGTGGCCAACGGCCTGAGCCTTCCTGGCATGAGGTCCAGAGGCATCGGGGGCCACATAATTGTCTCCCCCTCAGAAACCTAGAAACACCACTGCCATGTTGGAAGGGTCTTAGCTGTGGTCTTCCCGGCAAACCCCAGAGAACCAGTTACAACGAGAGAGAGTGTCTCTTCTCCCCCTTGTTTAGAGCTGCTTTGTTGTGTTTTGGGTTTTTTTTTGAAGAGGTAGCATTCAATGGTTCAAAGTTCAAAATGGATGAAAGAAATACAGTGAAACCCTCCTCCACACCTCCTCTCCCAGCGCCAGGTCCCGTTCCTAGAGACAGACGCATGAGATTTTCCCAGATCCCTTCCCCAAAAGTCACAAAGAGTTTACTCATCTTTTTTGTCTGCATCGTATCCATTGTATGCACGGACTTCGTTTATGTAGACTGTCATTAATCCATGGGTATTCATTTTCACACTGAAGTCTTTAATGTCTATGAAATTTATCCTGGTGCATGCTGTGAAGGCGATAGTCAGGATCAGCAAATGTGTGCTGCAGTAACAAAGAACTCCAGGTCCCAGTCGTTGAGGCCAATCAAAGCTAATTCTTACTCACATTGCAGGTTTATTTGGGGTTGGCTGGGGACTCTGGCCCCCCGGCTGACAGAGCACGCTGTTGGGGACCCCAGGAACCTTGGGTCACAGGGACTCACCCCTGGCTGTTCAGGGCTTCCTCTTGGAAGGGGAATGCTTACGCTCACATTTCGTGGATGAAAGCAAACCACGTGGTTGGGAGGAGAGGAAAAGTGGAAAATTTTGAACAGACCCGACGATTACTACAAAAATGTTGGATCCAACTTTTTAACTCCAGATGGAGACTTTGTGGTCTCGGCTCAATTTAATGACAAATCCACATTTTCTCCACTAGTTTGAAATACCTTCCTTATCAGAGTCCAAATTCCATCAGGTATTTGGGACTATTTGCAGATTTTCTATTTTGTTCCGTTGATTAGTCTGTCTGTTCACGTACCACATAGTTTTAGTTATATGTCCTATAATTAATAAATTACAACTTTATCATTTGAATTGGAAATGTTATAGTAGGTTTTCCTATCTGGTGAGGCTAGCCCTCCCCACACCTTTATTTTTTTTATAGTTTTACTAACCATCCTTGCTTATTTTTTTCTTCATATGGATTTTGGAATCTCACTGAGTCCCTGTTAAACTCAGACCTCAGCGTGGGAAGGACTGACATCCTCAGGGGCCGAGTCTTCCTGTTCGGGTCCCGGGTGCACCTTCCCATTTGTCTGAATCTCCTTTATGTTCCCCTGCAACAGGCGACATGCCCTTCCCCCACTATAGCTTGCACATTTCTCAAGTGTGTTCCCAACGAATCTATCGGTCCTAATTTTTGCTCCCGAGTGGAAAGGAGCCTTCCTCCCTCCCCCTTCCTCTCCTTCTCCTCCTTCTCGCTCCTCTTCCTCTCCCTTCTGTGTAGCATGAAAGCTACTGACTTTTCCAACCCCCCCCCTTTTAAAAAAAATATGTATATTATTGATTTTTTACAGAGAGGAAGGGAGAGGGATAGACAGCTAGAAACATTGATGAGAGAGAAACATCGATCAGCTGCCTCCTGCACACCTCCTACTGGGGATGTGCCCGCAACCAAGGTACATGCCCTTGACCAGAATCGAACCTGGGACCCTTCAGTCTGCAGGCCGACGCTCTATCCACTGAGCCATACCGGCTAGGGCAACCCCCTTTAGAACCATCAAACTGGAGGCAAAGGCGCAGAGGACTCGGCAAGACCCGAGGTGAGCACAGGGCAGGCTGAGCTGCTCACAGAAGGTCTTTCCCTTACCCACGTACCCGGCGTGATGGGCCACAGGACAATGAAGGTGAGAGCTGCAGGGGAGGTTTCTTTGGGTGGAACACGGCGCAGGTTGATATCCAGGGCAAACTGTGCTTGAAGCTCCCAGCTGAAGGCACCTCCGGCGTGGCGCAGGCAGCAAAGTGAGCGACGGCCTCCCGGCCCTAACGCTGAGCCCCCAGCTCACTGCTCTGTCAGGTGCTGTTGGAATAAAGCTGAGTCCAGCCAAGAGCCGGGGGGCCAGACGAGGCTGGAAGAGGGCGAGCAGGGGGGCTGAACCTCGACTGCACAGGGGAGTCCTCAGCGACCTCACCAGGCGCCGGCTGGGCTCAGGTCGCAGGCCAGTGGTCACACACCACCGGGGAGTCAGGCCGGGGCAACGCTGGCTACAGCTTTTCCAGATGGCGTTGGCCCAGCAGAGGAGGGGAGAGCAGGAAGGGAGAGGAGGTGGAGTCCTGGTGGAGCTAGACCTGAACTGGGACCGGAACCGGGACCAGAACCGGGTCTCAGGGCCCAGCCCAGGTCACGGCAGCCCTGCCCCGGAGGCTGGGGCTGTGCCCTGAGTGCCTGCGGGGTCACAACTTGCACGCCCTGTCCAGCACCCCACGAGGGAGGCACCACATTACCCTTGGTTACGGGGGGGTGTGTGTGTGTGTGTGTGTGTGTGTGTGTGTGTGTGTGTGAAGCCAATAGCAACTTGCCCAATGCTATGCAGCTAAAAGGGGCAGGAAAGAGAGAGAGAGAGAGAGAGAGAGAGAGAGAGAGAGAGAGAGAGAGAGAGAGAGAGAGAGAGAGAGAGAGAGAGAGAGAACCCAGAGCTGCTGCCTGACTCAGAACCCTTCTCCCCTCTGGCCGAGACCCTGGGACGTCACCAGCCACTTTCCCTTCCTGGGGCAAGAATTAAATTACAGAATTTGATGTCATTAGGAATTGTTTACATTTTAAGTATTTTTAGCGGCGCAACCTCTTTCTCAGCTGAAATCTTACTTCAACAACAGGGAGCAGAACCGCCCCATTGCAGCGGGATGGGGACCCCAGAGCGCCACCTGCCCACCCCTCTACCACCCTGGCCCGCTGCCCCCCGCCCGCCGGCCCTGCCCTCCTCCCTGGAGAAGCGTTGTTTGAACAGCACCAGAGGAGGCACGTGGATACCTCCTGCGCGAGCATTTGAGGAAGAGGAAAAGGACAGAAGCGAGAGGGGCTGGTCACCTGCTATTCCTCCGTGTCCCCTGGCTGGTCTCCGCCTCCTGGGCGCTGTGAACAAGGCCGCCATGGACATGGCGTGCGGCCGCTCTCCCAGATCTTGGTTTTAACTCTTTCGGGTAAATAAACCCAGAGTGGGATTGCCGGACCAAATGCTAATTCTTTTTTTAAAAAATATTTTTATTGATTTCAGAGATGGAGAGAGAGATAGAAACATCAATGATGAGGGGGAATCCTTGATCAGCTGCCTCCTGCACGCTCCACACTGGGGATGGAGCCCACAACCCGGGCCTGTGCCCTGACTGGGAATCGAACCGTGACCTCCTGGTTCATAGATGGACGCTCAACCACTGAGCCACACCGGCCGGGCTATATTTGTAATTTATTGAGGTTCCTCCATACTGTTTTCCATAACAGCTGCAGCTTTAGCATCCTGGCCCGCAGTGCATGGGGTTCCGGCTGCTCCACGTTCTTGCCAACACGTACTTTTTGCTTCCTGATATGGTGACCCTAACAGACCTGAGGTGACGCCTCCTGTGGCTTTGGTGTGCATGTCCCTGATGGTTAGCGACGCTGAGCACCTTCTCGGGTACCTGTTGGCCATTGGTGTGGCTCCTTTGGAGAAATGTCAACTCGAGTCCTTTGTCCATTTTTTAACAATAGGGCTAGTTGTGTTTGGGCCATGGAGTTGTAGGAGGTTATTTTGGATGTCAACATCTTACCAGATACGTGGCTTGCAAAAATTGTCTCCAATTCTGTAGGGCTTCTTTTTGCTTTCTACACACAGTGGAATGTTAGTCAGCCTTAAAGAAGGAGATTTGGGATATGTGACCCGTGGTTGACCCTGGAGGACACGCTGCTGAGTGAAGTCAGCTGGACACCGACAGACAAATACCGTACGATCCACTCCTTTGAGGTCCCTGAAATAGCCAAGCTCAGCAAAGACAAGAATAGGAGGGGGATGGCCAGGGCTGGGGAGGGGGAGGGTCAGGGCTGGGGAGGGGGAGGGTGATGGCCAGGCCTGGGGAGGGGAAGGGGGATGGCCAGGGCTGAGGAGGGGGTTGGGGATGGCCAGGGCTGGGGAGGGGGAGGGGGATGGCCAGGGCTGGGGAAGGGGATGGCCAGGGCTGGGGAGGGGGAGGGGGATGGCCAGGGCTGGGGAGGGGGATGGAGATTGTGATTCAAAGGTTACAGCTGTAGTCACCCCAAATAAAAAGGTCCTCGAATCTGTGTGCAATATTGTTCCTCTCGAGCAAGCACATCAAACTCGTGGCCCACAAAGAATATTTTTGTGGCCCAGCCAATATAACAGTATGTAAGAAACATTTTAATAAAAATTTCATAACTTAATTTTTACAATATCCTGTTATACATAATCCTATCTAATAAAGAGGGAATATGCTAATTGACCCTCACACCACCGCAAAGATGGCGGCACCCACAGCCAATAAGGAGGGAATATGCTAATTGACTGCCCTCGCCCTCAAAGATGGTGGCACCCACAGCCACAAGATGGCGGTGCCCAGCCCCCTCAGCCCCCAGCCGCCCAGGGCCGGCCCGAGGTGCAGGCAAGCCTCGGATGGCGGCTGCCCAGCTGCCCAGGGCCGCCCGAGGCACAGGTAACCAGGGCTGGCTGAGGCTTGCACTGCTGGCAGTGGCAGCAGCAGAGGTGTGATGGGGGTGTCGCCTTCCCCTGATCGCTGGGTCACCTCCCGCCCCTGAGGGCTCCCAGACTGTGAGAGGGGGCAGGCCGGGCTGAGGGACCCCCCTCTCCAGTGCATGAATTTTCATGCACCAGGCCTCTAGTTATTAATAACGAACTACAATGTTCAATAATGACTGATTACTATAATCATGCTGCATTCATTTCCCTTACCCCCCTTACTCGCAGGCTCACCATTTCTCTCCACTAATACCAGCAGCGAATATTTTAGCGGCCGATGGCCACGTCATTAGTCTTGGACTGACTTGTTTGGTGTGTGCAACAGGGAATATTTCACTTTCGGAGAACAAGAAAAATAGGTTTATTTGTGTTACGCTTATTAACTTGTGCAGTTATTCAGTGTCTGGTAAGTTAATGTTCAAGAAAAAAATATTAATTTTTATTGAAGTGTTCTATTGTTTTATGTGAACGATGACTCATTTATGTCAGCCCTTTGTATTGAGCATGTCTCTGTCGAAATAAACCTACCTTTCTATGAAAATGGAAGCTTTTGTTTTTTTGCAGCCCACATACACTTACACCTTGTTTATTTGGCCATGTTAGCCTTTGAGTTTGACATGCTTGCTCTAGATAATAATACAGAATTGTACACTTAAAAACATGTTAAAAGCCCCTAGCTGGTTGGGCTCAATGGCTCAATGGTGAGGAGGAACAACAACAACAAAACGTGTGTAAAGGGTAGGCCTCGCCCTGAATGTTTTTACGACGGGGAAGGGAAGCAGGGAGGGGTTCAGCGGGGACCCGGCCCTCGCAGCGTTTCCTCCCCGCGGAGCCTCTGTGTCTTGCCTTTGCAGCCCCAGGTCCAGCGGCAGGCCCTGCTCAGGGACCCTGGCTGCGAGGCCCCCCCTGCGGCTCTCAGGTCACCCGAGGCCTCGGCCTCGCAGTGAGCAGATGGGCATCTGGGGTGCGTGCGGGCCCACCATCTTGGACCACTTTTCCCGGCCACCCCCCCCACCCCTCCCCCCGGCGCAGGGCAATCAGAGGGGACGCCAAGCCTGGTTTGGGGAGATTTTCTCCAGCAGCCCGGCCCCGCCGCCCCACCTCCTCCTGGTCCTGGCAGCGGCGA
>JAJQQW010000008.1:3338366-3395866 GCA_025583905.1 Ia io
CCCGAAAGGGCGCGTCTCGCCAGCTGTCAGTAGACTGTGCTCAGACATTCCGGAAGCCGTGGTCCTGAGCTGCAAACCGCTTCGTAGCTGCCACCTTCTCTCTCCAGGACTGTCTCGCGTTTGCCTGGGATTTCAATGCCGGGCACACCCCGGGGCCCCTGTTAGACCAAGGCACCCAGCCCCCTGCCTTGGGGCCCGTCTCAGGGACCCTGCGGCCCGCCCTCCACTCTGCCCAGCTGCCTCCCGGGCCCACCGCATGCTCCATATCCAACACTGTGTACTTTTTAAAATGTGCATGTGTTGTCGACATTAAAAAATGGAAACACTTTTTACATAACAACATGACACTTCCGTTTCTCTCAAAACTCAAAATGCCAGCAACCTTTAGACACTTTTCTGCAAGGTAATATCCATCCGAGGCTGGCAGGCGCTCAGGCAGAGGCTATGGGGGTGGGGTCCCCAATAGTCCACCATCCCCTTCTTCTAAACTAGGAGAACCCCCGATTTGGGGCTGGGCACATGGTCACCCAAGACAGAAGCAACATTTCTCTGCCTCTCTTGCAGCTAGGTGCACCACGTGACTGGATTCTGGCCAATAGGAGATGAGCTGAAGAGATGTGCGTCATTCGCGGGTTGTACCTCTAAAGTGTTTGCTCTCCCTTTCCCCGCGCCCCCTTCCTGTTGTCTGGAAGGTGGAGATGCAGGTCCGTGGCCCTCAAACATCCAGAAGAAGACACGCCCTCGGATGGCAGGCCCACCGTGCCGGAGCAGCCTGATGCCTGGGCGAACCAGAGCCACGTGCCCACTCACACTCACGGGAGGTCACAGTTTGCATGTCTGTGTCATCTAAGCCACTGCCACAGGCAGGCCACCACCGGGCGCCCCATCGATGGAGCCCCCTCTCCAGTTCACCACAGTCCCCACCCCTCCCTCTGTCTCCCGAACTCCAAGGCCAGTGGGTACCTGCTACTGACCTTGTGCTGTTATCCACCCCCCCCCCCCAATCTCTGCCTACTGCCCACCTGGCCCCACAGGCATTTGAGATGGGGACCCCCACTGTCAACCCTCAAATGATGAAGTTAAAACGCCCATTTTCCAGGACACCTCTCTTTTTGGGGTCACTCTCCGTGACTCTGGGGCTCCCCCTTGTGGAGAGGCCAACCTGACCGCCTCCCTGCGGCTCTGTTGGCACCTTCACGCCTGAGGAGCGCTCAGGAAGTTTTATCTCGGGCAGCAAATGCGAAGTGAAGGTGGAATGAGATCACGCGTGGCAGCCCCTGGGCCGGCCTCGGCCAGGCTCCCGTGTCTGCCTGCTGCTCCCCGGGGGCATCTAGAGGGAGTCCGGGTGGGACTTGGTCCCGGGCGGGTCTGGCCCCAAAGCCTGTGTGACTCCCTCCTGTGCAGCCGGAGACGCGGGGGCAGGAGCCAGGCCACCGCCTCGGTCCCAGTTGCCGTGGCTGACACGGAGCAGAGCCCAGCATGGGCCCACACGCCTTTGTTCAGGACACTTATTTCCCCCAAAATGACCCTAAAGCAAGCTTCATCAGCGGGCTTCACGAGGCATTGCCAGGATTCTCAGCCCCGCGAGGCACCGGGGCCGGGGCCTCCCTGCCTGCCATCCACACAGCCTCGCCCTCCCTGGGCCACGGGGCAGGGCAGTTAGCACCCGCTCCAGGCGGTCACCGGACCCGCCTTGGCACCGGGACCTCGGGAGGAAGCCGGACCTGCTGAACCCAAGTCGGCGCAGTGGCTTTCACAGGAGGCCAGGGGACCGTGCACACAAGCACGCTGGAGCCTCGCCGGTGTGGCCGCGGGGATGGGGATGGCAGGCGTCCGGGCTTTGAAATACCTCCCCCCTTCCCCCGAATCCCAGCCACGCTGCCCGCTCGCTGAGTGGCCTCGGGCGTGTGTCTTAAGTCCTGAGCCTCCGCCGCACGAAGGGAGAAACAGGATTCGGTCGGTGGCACCATCTGAAGGCCCAATAGGATCAAACCGGACACTTGTCTCGTTAGGTTGATGTGGGGATTAATTTCAAAATGAGTTCAAATACACGGGGCCCCTGGCACACCGCAGGTGTTCACTTGGGCACAGCCTGGCTCCCCTCCCTCCCCTCGCCCCACGGACCCCACGAAACCCACACACAGAGCCAGGTATCGTCCGTCTCAGAACCAGGGTTCTGCCACAGGAGCCCCTGGCATGTGGGCCGGGGTGATTCCGTGGCTGCACGAAGCCTGTACGAGGGGCCCTGCCGCCACCGCCACGCTGAGACAGTCCCGTTGCACTTCCAGACGAAGAGGGACTGCCAGCCCCGCAGTAACGTGTCAGGGCCCCGGAGACCCGGATGCTGACTCGGTCCCCGCGCTCCTCGGGGTCAGCCAGCACGTCACCCCAGCGGGTTCACAATCTTCCCCAGGAGCAGCAGGCTCCCCGTGTCCGTGTGGAATGTCATCAGCAGGAAGGGCCGGTTGAACTCCATGTCTGGAGCGGGCGAGGTGTCGAGGTCGGGGCGGGGTCCCGGCGTGAGCTGGATGCTGGTGGCGGCAGCCACCTCTGTGCCCCCCTCATCCAGCGTCATCGCAGCCTTGTGTGCAACCTGCAAGGAAAATTCTGGAATCACCAACTGACCCCATAGGAGGGATCAACCAGACCTTTATTTTTTAAAAATATTTTTATTGATTTCAGAGAGGAAGGAAGATGGAGAGAGAACCATCCATGATGAGAGAGAACCACTGGTTGGCTGCCTCCTGCACGCCCCACACTGGGGAATCTATCCCACAACCCGGGCCTGTGCCCTGACCGGGAATTGAACCAGGTCCTCCTGGCTCATAGGTGGACGCTCAGCCCCTGAGCCACGCCGGCCAGTCTGTTCTTTGCACAGTTTGTCCCAGGGCCCACGACCAGGAAGAGCCCCAGCACTTCCTCCGCGGGCCCAGCCCTGATGGTGTGGTACCCACCCGGCCCTCCCTGTCCTGGCTGCCACCCGAGGGCAGGGATGGGGCCTGAGCCCGGGCCCGGTGCCTGTGGGTGGGTGTGCACTAATGGGGGTACATGCAGAGCACAGATGGCGCTGTGCCAAGTTGTGGAAACAGCCGCTCCGCGTGTAAGGAGATGTGGGCGCCTCCTCGCAGCGGCCCGCAGGCATGGAGACCCCACTGCTCAACCGGATCCCAGGTTACCTTCGAGATGTTCAGTCCTGGCTGCCCCGGGAGGCCTCCACCCACAGCCGCTCGTGGGAGGAGCAGCTCCAGGCTGGCGGTGCTGGAGATGGAGAACTTGGGGAAGTAGAAATCGAGTTCTCTGTGGGGAGACAGAATGGGTTCGCTGTTGAGACCCCAAAAGCAGCTGCGTGTGTCCCAGGTGCCTCTGCAGGCTCCAGCCTTGGCCCCAACGCAGCTCCAGGCCTGCAGCTTCTCACCCCGCCTCTCTCCTCTGGCCTCCCTGCCCCTCCAGCCCTTCTTCTCCATTCAACATCTGTCCAGGGCTCTCCACCCTCCATTCAACATCTGTCCTGGGCCTGCTGTCCTCCATTCAACATCTGTCCAGGGCCCTCTTTCCTGCCCCCACTGCTTAAGGGCTGGAATTCTGTGCGTCATGGGTCACTCACGTTGGCACCAGAGCTGGGACTAGAACCAGCCTCCAGACACTAACTGACCAGGCCTCATCCTGACACCTGCAGGGAGGCCGAGGACAGGGCCCTGGGGGGACAGTGCCCTGGGGGGACCATGCCCTTGGGTGACCATCACTGAGGGGGTGCATGCTGACTGAGCGAGGAGAGGAGGCAGGAGCCGCGTCCCAGGACCTGTGTGAGCGCTACCTAGTCCTGAGCTGATGGTCCCACTTGATCAGCGTCTCGGGCAGCAGGGCATCCTCCAGCTGCGCCAGCCCGCCCCGCTGGGGGAAGACGAAGAAGGAGGTGGCATTGGCAGCGTGCTCCATCTGCAGCACCGTGCACTGCAGCTCGGGGTCCTGCAGGAGGCGGTGGCGCGCCTTCTGCCTCATCATGGGCACCTGCACGGCCCTGTGCTCGTCCACAAAGAACTTCTTCGGGCCGGTGGCTCGCGGGTCAAAGGGTCGCGCCCATCCGGCTGAGGGGACAAGAATAGCGAGGTCGCCACGGAGAGAATGGAGAATGGGCTCCGGGTCACCCATCGGGCAGCCCACGGGGTGGGGAGTGCACAGTGGACGCCAAGCCCAGCTCCGTAACTGCCCCTTGGCCTGTCCCTCATTCCCTGTGCTGCTCGGGGCCGAGCCCTGGCCTGCCCTGCGCTTGCGCCTCCGGTTTGTGAGACGGGTGAGTGCTGGCACAGGGACAGACAGGGCCAGAGAGTGAAGACGGTGTGCTCTCTGGTCTCCTCACTCTCTTTCGGGCATGGTTAATTTAAAAATGTTTTTAAAATATATTCTTATTGATTTCAGAGAGAAAGGGGGAGGGAGAGAGAGAGAGAAATATCAATGACGAGAGAGAATCATTGACCGGCTGCCTCCTGCACGCCCCCTACTGGGGATCAAGCCCGCAACCTGGGCATGTGCCCTTGGCCAGAATCGAACCCGGGCCCCTTCAGTCCACAGGCCAACGCTCTATCCACTGAGCCAACCGGCTAGGGCCAGAGGTGGTGAAGTTTAAAGGAAAAAAATCTATCATGCGGTGCCAGCTGCTCTGAAACATGTGTGGATCTGAGGGCTCGGCTCAGCCTGGCTAGCAGGCCCAAGGCAAGTCACCTAACACTGGGCCTCAGTTTCCCCATCTCTCAAGTGGACATAATAATATCGCCTTGTTGGGCTGTGAAGAGAATTCAGTAAAAATCAAATATGCACAGTGACCGGCATAATGGTATTCAGATCGTGTGTGTGTGCAAACACACTTACATACGCCAGACGAGAACTATTCGTAGGCATGTAGTTGAGTCTTGCCTTAGTGGCGCAAGCCAATCACTTCTTCTTTTAGAATGAATCTGTCTGCTCACGTGTGAAACGGGAACATTAACCATAGCCTCTGTGCTTCATCCAGAGGAGAAGGTCACATGAGATGTGGGTGTGAATTCCCTGGAGACGCACAAAGCACTCACTGTGCAAACACGAGAAGGATTGGACTCCTCTGCTGAGTGAAGGAGTGTGATTAAGGAGCGAGGCCCGTGATCTTAGTGCTCTCCTGGAAAAAACGAAGGGGCTCCCAGCGCCGGGGTTCTCCCTGCTCTCACCCACGCCTCCTGGGACCTGCCAGAGGAAGGCGGCTCATGCTCCTAGACTCAGTGCTGCCTACAGTCACTCAAAGGGGAGAGCACAGCCCTCCTGCAGCAGCATCCCCGCGGGGGAGGACGGAGACCGTCCTCAATTGCAGGGTCTTGGGTCCCTGACTGACCTGTCCCCTAAATCAGAATCTTCTGGGGATAAGTGCAAGATGCCTGCATTTTAAACGAGTCCCCCAGGGAGTACCATGTACACTCAAGTTGGAAAAATCCTTCTTTGAAAAAACTCAACAAGTCGTATTAAAATGCGATAGGTGATGAGTTCCCCGTCACTGGAGGTATTCAAGCAGAAACATCAAGGACTTCGTGGACCTCCTCTATCTAAGTCAGCAGGGGAGGCTCTGGATGCTGTGAGGAGCGGGGCTGCGTTGTGATTGGGGCCCCGGAGGGAGGGTCATGGGATAGACCCTCTCTTACCTCTGAGGAGCAGGTGACTCACCAGGACCTCCACGGTGGCATCGCTGAGTTCCTCCACCCAGGCGCCAAGCTGCCCCTGGGTCTGCTTCTCTATATACTCCTGGATGCTTGTCTGGGCCCCCACCGGGTCCTGGGCAGCCCCCGGGCCCAGGCCGCTGAACCTGCGCTGGCCCACCGACAGGAGGAGCTGGGGGCCCTGCACCGGGAGCCTGAGCAGCAGGTCCTGGAAGCCCTCCTGGATCTCGGCCTCGGACACCAGGGTGAGGTTGAAGCCCAGGCCCTCCAGGAGTGGGGCCCTGCTGGCTGCAGGGGCTCCGAGGAAGAGCATGGCCAAGGCCAAGGAGACGCTCACTGGGGAGAAGAGGATGTTCTCTCCAGGGGCCTCCGAGGCCAGCTGTCTGTAGAGGTTGAAGGCAAAGTCTATGTTGCTCACGGAAAGCTTGTGGCAGGGCAGGGCCGGCCCGGGAGGCACGTCCTGGGGTCCGGGGACCGTGGGGCCAGAATCCTCCTGGTTAGCCAGGGCCAGGCAATGGCACACCGCCGTGAGTGCAGGGACCAGCAGCCACCACCGGGGGGCCTCCATCCTCTGGAGTCCTTGGTCTGGAAGCAGGGGCGTGGAGGACAACAACAACAACAATGGTAATAGTACTCACTGGTATCCAGTGTCTGCTCTGTGCCAGGCACTGTGCCCACACTTCCCAGGCCTCCCCTCTTCATCCTCACAGCACAACGGGGGAGGCACGGTTCTGACACCCCATGTCACAGTGTTTACACCCCCATGTCACAGTGTTTACACCCATGTCACAGTGTTTACACCCCCATTTCACAGTGTTTACACCCATGTCACAGTGTTTACACCCCCATGTCACAGTGTTTACACCCCCATGTCACAGTGTTTACACCCATGTCACAGTGTTTACACCCCCATTTCACAGTGTTTACACCCATGTCACAGTGTTTACACCCCCATGTCACAGTGTTTACACCCCCATGTCACAGTGTTTACACCATGTCAGTGTTTACACCCATGTCACAGTGTTTACACCCCATGTCACAGTGTTTACACCCCCATTTCACAGATAAGAAAACAGAGGAAAGGCTCCATAATTCGCCCAAAGTCAAACAACTGGTAGGTGGTGGAGTCGGGACTTGAACCCGGAGCCTGGCGGGGGTGGAGTCACCGGCTGAACAGAAGCAGCCACATCACCCGTTGTGCACCTGTGGGCGCCTGGCCCCGAAGCGCACGCCGGGCTCCATTTGATTTGCCCCGAAGGGCAGCACCCCAGAGGCCGCAGGCTCAATCCCCTGAACCGCCTCAGCCGCTCTGTGACCGGGGAAGGCCCCTCTGGCCTGTGTGCGGGCCCTCCCAGCTCCCCCACGTCCTGTCCTGCTCACACAGAGCGGGTCTCCTGGGCACTCTCAGAGCCCCTCCTCCGCTGACCCCTCTTCCAGCCAGGATGCGCCCTTGGGCTTGCAGAGAGCTCAGAGGAGGCTTGGTGCAGCGGAGGCGGTGCAGGGTGCAGGGAGGAGTCCTGGCTCACTCAGCCAGGCTCTGCTGTCCCGTGGGAGCCCACAGACGCTGGGCAGGTCGCTCCCTCCCTGGGCCTGTGCGTCCTCTCTGTGGGACGGGGCTGGGCACCCCCACGTCACAGGGCTGTGGGAATGCAAAGCGATCGTGCACCAAGCGGAGCCTGCCCAGGGCCCGGCACAGGGCAGCCCCGGGGAAGCAGCAGATATTATGACCCCCGAGAACTGAGGGTGCCCCCCTAGTGATTCTGACTCAACAGATCCCTGGGGCCCCCAGACTTTATGTTGGTAAGGGCCAGAGCAGACCCAGGTGTGCACTCGGGGGTGGGTAAGAATAACCACCGTCACACCTCCCTGCCTGCCTCTGGCTCTCCCACACGACGTGGGCAGCTCTGAGCCTTTCTCCCTGAGGCCTCTCGTCGGTAAAGGGGAGAAGAACGAGGGGGTGGGAGTGGGGGGGGACTCAGCCTTGAGGGTAAAATTGGTTCCATGTTTTCTATCGGCAGGGAACAGACCGCTTTTGCCTGGTAGTTTGCTTTGGTGAATAGCTTGGCTTTAATGAAAAGTTCATCCCCTTGTTCCATTTACCATTCGTTCATTTGTTCATTCATTTATTCATTTACTGAACAAACATCGACTGGAAGTCTGTCGGGACTTGAGCTGCGCGCTGAGAAGCAGGATGGATGAGACACGGGTGCCTGGGCTCACGGGGGACAGGCACACGGAATTCACTCAGAACATTGTGCGGGCAGGTCCCCCGACCATAGAGCTTTCGAGCTGCCTGGATGCCATGATCCAATCTGAGCATTGCACAGGTGGGGAAACTGAGGCCCAGAGAGACGCTGGCCCACTCATTTGCTGAGGCATTCGGCAAACATTTGTCCGGGGCCCTGTCTAGAAGAAGCTCGCCAGCCACGGGGAGAGGACACAGTGCAAGGCTGGCTATAGCTCCCGGAGCCATGGCAGCGGGAGGGGAGCCTGCAGGAGGCAGGGAGTTCCTGGCAGGCTCCCTGGAGGAGGCAGCCCCTGACCTGAGATGGGAAATGAATCAGGAGAGGGGTTTCAGTAGAGGGAAGAGCGTGCTCAAGGTCATGGAGGCAGAGTGAGCCAGCATCACTCCAGGCTGCTGTCTGTACAGGCAGCTCTGGGAGCAGGAGGGGTGCATGTGTGTGTACATGTGTGTTCACATGTGTGCATGCTCCTGTGACTGCCTGCTCCTGTGAGTGCCTGCTCCTGTGTGACTCGTGAGGTGACTTGCGGCAGGTCCACCACGCTGGCTGGGGCCGTGGCTCCCGCTCCAGCGCCCCCCACCCCCTGCAGCCCCCACTCACCTGAAATCCAAGGTTTTCTGGGAGCCTTCAAAGGAGCTGAGGGACTGCGCAGTCGGCGTGGCCGGGACACAGAAGCCTGCCGTGCGGGAGGGCTGGACTAGCAGGCTGTCCCAAGGCTGCCCTTAGCCCACGTCACCCCACAGCATACCCGGCAGGGGGCAAACTGCCCGTCCGTGTTCGGGGTCCACGCGGGGCCGAGCTCGGCGCGGGCGGGGCTGGTGCCCGGGGCTTAGTCCATCACTGTTTGCCGCCTGACCCTCCCCCGAGCCTCGGGGTCCTCCCCGCCCCTCCCACGCCAGGCGGCCAGGAGGTCAATGCAGTGACGCCTGTGGGCATGCTGCGAAGCCAGGGCGAGGCTGGGCTCACGGGCCGTCTGCAGCCGCCCCAGACACGCTGCAGCCACCACCTCCTGCCCACGCCGGCGTGTCACGGAACGCAGCCCACGCCACGGGTCTGGCCTCCACGGGGTGTGGGCTCCGACTCTTTCCAATGCCAAGATTGCTGTTCGTTCTGCGTAGGGTGTCTTTCAAATCGCAATGCCTCGCTCTTGGGGCATCAGCGGCCTGGCCACTCAGTGCGGCATAAACAGAGAGAGAGTGTTTGCGAAACCTTTCAACCCAAATACCTTCTCCGGCCTGGCAGGTGGCGGGAAGGGACAAAGGTGGCCTGGCGACGGGGCGCGGGGCAGGGGGGCGTGGGCTCCTGGAGCAGACTTCCTTTCTCCCGGGTTTGCTTATTCCGACTTTATTTTTCCTCTCCTCACCCCTGCCTGGACCCAAACACCCACCCAGCCACTTCTTCTTTAAATCCTCACCCGAGGGTATTTTTCTCGATTTTAGAGAGACAAGAAGAGAGAGAGAAAGAGAAATATCGAGAGAACTAGGAGAGAGGAGCATCAATTGGTTGTCCCCTCTACACACCCCAACCGGAGATCAAACCCGCAACCTAGGTATGTGCCCTGACCTAGAATTGAACCCATTTCACATTCGGACAACGCTCCAACCAACTCAGCCATCGGCCGGGCCACACAGTCACTTCCTGTTGACGTCTCAGGATTTTCAATTCGTTCTCTTGATATTCAGCCAAGGGAGTAGACGGGGGAGGAGGGGGGGGGCGGGGGGGGCTGCCATCCATTACCCACTCATTCATCCAGTACTGGGACGAAGGCGCAACCCTGCTCGGAAGGACGTTTCTGTCTTTGCTTCAGGTCGGATGATGGAAGAATTCTAACGAGTACAGCCACAAAGAGGATGGTAATGAAGCCCACGTCCCCGTTGGCAGCTTCCGTCCGACATCACCAGCTTGAGGACAGGATCACTCCCTCCCCCAACCCCGTTCCCCTTGGGAATGTTCTGAGGCAAATCCGAAGCATCCCTTCATCTGTAAGAATTTTAAAACATCCCAGCCGCAATAGTGTCTGTCACATCCTGAAAGACCAGTAAATGCCTTAATGCCATCAGTGTGCGAGCCATTGTTTCCCTAATTGGTTCCCCAATCTATTTATTTATTTATTTATTATTTTAAAAAATATATTTTTATTGATTTCAGAGAGGAAGGGAGAGGGAGAGCGGTAGATGAGAAACATTGGTCAGCTGCCCCCTGCTTGCCCCACACTGGGGATCGAGCCTGCAACCAGGCGTGTGCCCTGACCGGGAACCGAACCGTGACCGCCTGGTTCATAGGTGGACACTCACCCACGGAGCCACGCCGGCCGGGCCCCAATTTACTTTTTACACTTGGTTTGTTTAAATTATGATCCAAACCAGGTGTACGCATGGCACTTATTAATACAGCAGGTCCCCCCTTACCCACGGGGACACATCCCAAGACCCCCCGTGGAGGCCGGAAACCACAGTACGGACCCCACCCTGTGTTTTCTCCTGCACATCCCACGGATGATGGAGTTTAATTTATAAATTAATCACTAATAACGGAAGAGAAGGGTACCCACAGGCGGTAATGAAAGCTGTGTGAGCGTGGTCTCTCCTCCCTGCCTCAGTGTGCCGGCCTCACCCTCCCTCCCGTGACGACGTGCCACGGTCCGGCTGCGGCCGCGGCACCCGCAGGTGCAGGTGTGACAGCGAGCCGGCTCGCTGCTGTCTCCTCTCGCACTTTCCTGGTAGGAGAGTCCTTCTCCCGTAGATCTTAGCATGAGTTCTTCCTTCTTAAGTTGAGAGCTTTCACCTTCTCCCCCAAAGGAGGGACTTGGCGTTCTCTCCGGCACATCCGAATTGCCCGCGTGGGGGACATCATCAAGTCCCAGAAGGGAGAGGATGCCGCAGCATCCCAGGCCCCACTCACCCACGCCCTGGCCCCTCCCAGCCCCTTGGCTCCATTCTGCAGGTCCTGGGGGGACACCTTCCCCCTGGCCCCTCCCTGCGCCCCACTCGCTGGTGAGCTGCCCTTAGCGACCCCTAGGAGGAGACTGCCCTTCTCTGCAACCCCAGGGGACTCGGAGTGGGGGCCCCGGCGGCTCACTGGCCCATCCCCGGGGCGTCCTGCTGCTCCCTCCAGCCCAGCTCTCGCTCCGACTGCTGACAATGCCCTCGTCTGTCTCCCAGGAGCAGAAGGCTCGGCTGTGTCCAGACCTGACCTCGTCACTTCCCTCCACACGCTGCCCCCGGGGTCCGTCTCAGGGACGCTGTCTCGGCAGGAGCTACACCCACATGCGTTTTCCTCCTTTCTCCCCTCACGCCTCACACCGGCTCCCCGCAGCTTCGAAGCGCCCCCTCTCCCTGTCAGCGGCCCCATCTCTGCCTCCCTGTGCAGCCCACAGCCCCGTCCAGGGCCCCGGACCCTTCCACACTGCAGCCGCAGCCTCTTTCTCGGACACAAATCTGCTCACTCCCCCTCTCTGTCTAAACTCCTTGAACGCTGCCCGTGGCTCTAAGAAGCCATGCAGGCATCCTCACGGAGCTGCCCGGCCCTGAGTGCCCGGCGGCTTCACGGGGGCCCCTTCTGCCCTCAGCCCCGCCCTCCGTCCCTGCTCCTGGCCACCCAGTTCTTTGAGTTTCTTGAAAATTCTCCCGTCACTCTTTCTCCTGCCTGGAACATTCTCCTCTCTGTTCACTTAACCATCTTCTACTCTCCCTCTGATCGCAGGGCGGAAGCCACCTCCTGCAGGGAGCCTTCCCTGACTTCCCCGGCTGAGTGGGGTGCTCTCCAGTCTCCGCTTCCAGAGCCTCGTTCCACCCCCTGTCTTGCCCGTCACAGTCCAAGTCCCGGGAGAGCCGTCCCTGGGAAATCTTTGGGGGCAGAATCGCTTTGTGGTTTCGTGTCTGTGTGACGCCGAGCAATCTGGGAGAGCACCCTGCCCGCAGTCATCACCAGCTGTGCGGCCTTGGGCCATCCCCGAGCCTGTGCTCCTCAGTCTCCTCGTCCACACAACGGGACCGTTAGCAGCCTGTTTCACAGGTCCTCACAGGGGCTGCGTGAGGCCTGGCACAGGCCTGGCAGAGGATCTCCACCCCGTCACGATGCCTGTGTGACCCCCGGAGACCCAGCGCTTCAGCCCTCCCCGCGCCGTGAATGGGGTGATGGCTCTTATTGCCCTGAGGTGCCTACGCTCCTCTGTTCCCAGACCTTCGCTCTGGTTGCCGGGGACCCTCTGTCAGGGGAAGGGCTCAGGACCTCGCATCTACAATGTGGCTACCCTGCCCAGGTTGGGATGCTGGGGGGCTGGGCGGGAGATTCTAGGATGAGGAAGGCTCGGCTCAGCTGCAGGAGCGAGGGGTCCCAGCTGTGCCAGATGAGGTCAGGTTCTGGAACCCCCAAAGGGTGGCCACGTGGGCAGACCCTAGGGGAGGGAGAGTGACCCTGGGACTGGGACCAGCGAGCCTGCAGGAGGAGGAGCCGGGCAGCAGGTCCCTCCTGGGCCTGGGCCTGAGGTGCCGGTTGGCTTGTCCCGGCCGGGCTGCCGGAGGCCAAGGCAGAGGCCCAGAGCCGGGCAGGGGCGGAGCCTACTTGGGAGCCTGGGGTCCCCGGGTTCTCCCATCTCTTAGTGCAGCGGTCCCGACCTTGGGGACCTCGCGGAACACCAGTGGTCCGCGGAGCACCAGTTGGGGACCGCTGTCTTAGAGTGTCTTCATCACAGTCGTCCGTAGCCATGGTTACTGCCGGCACCTCCTACCTGCTCTGCAGGGCGCTGCTCAGGAGCCAAGACCTGTACCCCATTTTACCCAAGAAAATCCCGAGGGGAGAGGACTTTCACTGCAGGTGGCCACGGCGAGTGGGGTCAGGCACCAGGGACACGCCGAGTCGAGGCCCCTGGTTTTTTGCTGTCGGAGGTCTCGGAGCCTCGGAGGAACAGGTGGGAGTCGCCAGCAGTCACTGGCACTTTCCCCGGAGGGAGCAGGCCGGGCGGGCCCCCCAGCCCCGCGGTGCACGGGCCCGGCCGCCACAGGCTTCGTTGGGGTTGGCCCTTTGCTGCAGAAGAGGATGCGCTGGGTGTCTGGAGAGGACGGCGAACAGAAGGGCCTGTTGAACTTCACGGAGGCCCACGAATGCTCTCGGGCATGAGCATCATGAGGACTTCCGTGGCGGCAGCGGCTTTGGGGCCATCTCGGTCACTTCCCTCAGGCTCTGTGCACCCCCTGTGAGGACCGGGGCACCCCCCACCCCCCAGACGGTGAGCAGGAGGTGCGCAGCCCGCCTGCCCGGTGCCTCTCGGGGTGGCCTTTATCCACGCTGACTGTCACCGAGCCGTCACCTTGCTCAGCTGGTCTGCTCCTCCTGGCACCCTGGTGTGCATAGCCCTGATGTGCACTCGAGGCTCAGGCTGTGAGGTGCCTGCTCGGTGCAGGGCAGGAGCACCCTGGGTGGATCCCCTGCCTGAGCCCAGAGACTGTGCTGCCCCCGCCCCCTGTTGTGGGGCGGGGGGACAAGGCAGGGCAGGGCGTTTTCCCACGAGCTCCTGTGCAGGCAGCTGGCGTGGAGCATCTGGGACCCATAGGCGGGTGGGCCCTGTGCCAGCATCCCTCCTGCCCCAGCCCACATGTCCTGGGGTCTCAGCGACTTTGCAGGGAATGTGGCTTCACACCCTGGACCCTGCAGCTGCCTCACTCCCACCCATGCACTTGACCTTCCATCGCCACACCCTTTGGGAGCTGGGGTGCAGAAGCAGGTGGAGGGCTGCCCAGCGGCTCCCCGTTTTCTGGCTACTCTGCTTCTAGACATGCAGTGCAGGGTCCCCGGGATCTCCCATCTCCTCATCACACCTTAGTGCACCTTCATCACAATCGCCCAGAGCCATGGCTACTACCTCCTACCTCTGACCTGCTCCGCCAGCAGGGGCACTAGACCAGACCTTCCCCGTCCCTGCTCCCCCACCATTTACCAGTGAGAACACTGAGGGGCTAGGCCTTTAGGCACTGGCTCTGCAGGCAGTAAAGGGGGGCACGTGGGAGGGGTCCTCTGCTGATTGCACCCAGGCTCTTCCCCGCGCCCGGCTCTGTCCCGTGAGACTGCAGGGCGGGGCCCACCCGTGCCACAGCACCAGCTCCTGGGGGTGACGAGTCATGAGGGGCAGCTCTGTGTGGAGATGGGAGATTCCCAGCACCGGCCCGGCCTTGCTGTTCCCAGCTCCACGCGGAGGCTGATGTCCATGCTGTCGACTCACCTGAGAGACAGCCAGGTTCTTGTCACCTGGGATCCCCGACAGGTCGGCCTTCTTGGTGAAGACCTTGTGCATGCCCCACCGGGGGAGGACGCCTTCCAGGTGGTAGAGGCTGGAGAGGGAGAACTTCGGCAGGTGGAGCTCTATCAACCTAGGAAAAGAGGAACAGGACGTGAGCGCCTGCTGGGTCCGGGCACCTGCCTCCCTCCTCACAGCTGTCCTGCTGGTGTCCCTCCCACAAGCCCTTCAGCTGCAAATGAGCATTTCCTGCCTCACCCTCACTTCCTTTGTTGTTGTTGTTAATCCTCCCCCGAGGATATTTTTCCATTGATTTTTAGGGAGAGTGGAAGAGAGCAGGAAGGACAGAGAGAAACATTGATGTGAGAGAAACACACCAATTAGTTGCCTCCTGCACAAGCCCTGACTAGGGCTCAGGCTGGGGAGGAGCCTGCACCGAGGTATGTGCCCTTGACTGGCATCGAACCCAGGACCCTTTGGTCCACAGGTTGATGCTCTATCCACTGAGCCAAACCAGCCAGGGTATTCCTCACTTTCTTTTATATATATGTATATAATAGAAGCCCAGTGCATGAAATTCGTGCATGGGGCATGGGGGGCGGGGAGGGGGGAGAGTCCCTCAGCTCAGCCTGCACCCTCTTGTAATCCAGGCCCCCTCAGGGGATGTCCGACTGTTGGTTTAGGCCCAATCCTGCATCTGCCTGCTTGATCGCCCCTAACCACTCTGCTTGCTTGCCTGATCTCCCCTAACCACTTGCATGCCTGCCTGATCACCACTAACCACTCTGCCTGCCTGCCTGATCGCCCCTAACCCACTCTGCCTTGGCCCCCCGCCACCATGGCTTTGTCCAGAAGGACGTCCAGAATGACGTCTGGAAGGTCGTTCTGCTGTCCAGTCTAATTAGCATATTACACTTTTATTATTCTAGATTGACTGATTTCAGAGAGGAAGGGAGAGAGAGAGGGAGATAGAAACATCAATGATGAGAGAGAATCATTGATTGGCTGCCTCCTGTGAGCCTCACACTGGGGGTCGAGCCTGCAACCCAGGCATGTGCCCTGACCAGGTATCAAACTGTGAGCCCTGGTTCCTAGGTCGATGCTCATTCACTGAGCCACACCAGATGGGCTCCTTCCTCATTCTCTTGACCCCTTGTGCTTATTTTTCTTTTCCTCCTTTTTTAAAACATGTTTTTTATTTATTTTAGAAAGAGAGGAAGAAAACATCCCGAGAGAGAAACATGGATCGGCTGCCTCCTGCATGCCCCCGACAGAGCATCGAGCCAGCAGCCTTGGAGCATGGGACAGCGCTCCACCACGTGAGCCCCAGTGGCCGGCTGCTCCCTTAAGTCACTCTCTGTCCTTCATGTCAGCACCTGCGGCTGGGTCTGGGGCAGCACATCCGCGGGCCCTTCCCTCCCCCTGCAAACCGGTGGTGCAGTGGGAACCCTTCACGCCCAGAGATTCGCACCCGCTGGGAGACTGCCCAGGCCGGCGCTCGCTTCCTGCGCACCCGGAAGGCCTCCTGCAGGAGGTGACAGCGAGCCCGAGTCCCTCCTGAAGAGGGGACAGCGAGCCCGAGTCCCTCCTGAAGAGGGGACAGTGAGCCCGAGTCCCTCCTGCTGGAGGGGACAGCGAGCCCGAGTCCCTCCTGAAGAGGGGGCAGCGAGCCTGAGTCCCTCCTGAAGAGGGGACAGCGAGCCCGAGTCCCTCCCGCAGGAGGGGAAGGACGGCTGGGTGAAAGACAGGAGGAGGAGGCAGCTGCAGGGACCACAGTGCAAAGCTGCTTCTCAGAGCCCGTCTCAGCTCAGGCCTCGGCCAGGCCCACGCCTCGGTCCCTCTCACCCTCAGGGGCCGACAAGGTCAGGACAGCCCGAGGTGGGGGCTGTGATGAGGACCCCTGGACGCAGAGGGTGAAAGAGGCAGAGGCAGGCGGAGCCCCTGGCGAATGGATATTTTCACCTTCTGGAAGAAAACATTCAGGCCTAAGCCGCCCCGAGGCCAAGGGCCAGGCGCCCACCCTCGCCTGTCCCAGCACCATACACCCACCTGGGAGGGCCCTCCACGAGGCTGTGCCTGCAGGGCACGGGGATGGGATGGGGGAAGCATGGGGTGAGCGGGATGGCCCGCAGCCCCTGGCCTGGGGTAGTCACCTCCTCCGCAGCGGGTCTCTCCACCTCCGCAGGGTCCCGGGCAGCAGCGCGGCCTTCCCTTCCCCTCCCCGCCCCCCCCCCCCCACCGCTCCCGCCCCGCTTCACCTTGTCCTTGTCCCAGAGGACGAAGAGCGAGCTGGCGGCACCGGCTACGGGAGCTCCACCCCCCGGCAGGCGAGCGCCTCGTCGAGGAAGGAGGGCGTGTTCAGGTACTTGAAGCTCATCATGGGCACCGTCCCCCACCGCCCCTGGCCCACGTAGAACTGGGACGGAAGGTGTCCGTGGGGAGAAAGGGCATCTTCCACTTGGCTGGAGGCGGGAGAGGCGGGCGGGGGTCAGGGGAGAGTGCTGTGAATGCGAGGGTTGCCCTGCCCCCCCCCTTTGTTTGGGGTCCCTGGGAAGTGAACACACTCTGCACCCCAACAGCCAATCCACGGCTCCTGTTAGGAATGACCTGGCCTTGGTTGGCAAGAACACCTTGGCAGGTGGGGGCGCCCCAAGTCTGGGTGGGAAAGGGGGCTGTGAATGGAAGACCGGTGAATGGTGCTCAATGACACACACGGGAGTGTGGGCCGAGGAGACAGGAGAGATGGGGCTGGGGGAAGAGCGAGGAGGCGGGACGGTGATGTGGGAGCCTGGGCCACTGGCACCCTCGAGACTGTAGGAGCTGGGGTGCCAGTCCTTGGAGGCCGTCACCCTGAAGATGGCCACTGTCCCGCAGCCTCCCCTCCCTCCGGAGACCGAGGCCCTGCTGGGCTGGGATGCAGGGCCGCCTGAGCGCCACGCCATCCCTTCAGGGAGGAAGCGCCGGGTCCGGCCCTCCTGCCCCCAGGGCTTTAGAGGACAGCGGCTTCCTCCTGGGAGCTGGGCCAGCTTCAGGCAGAAGAGAAGGCCCCCCTGGGGACAGAGGTCAGTCACTTGGAAAACCCCAAGAGAAGGCGATGCCTCGGGCAGGGCGGGCCAGGGGCCCAGGCCCCTCTCCAGGCCCCACACGCCCCGGGCACCCTCCTCCATAGCGGTTCCTGGAATAGCACAGACTGCGGGGCCAGGAGGCCATCGCCGGGAAAGATCAGAAATGAGGTCTGTGTCCCTCTGTACCTCGCGGGGCTCACCTTTGGAGAAGATGTAGTTGACCAGGACCAGGGCCGTCCCTGCGTCCAGGCCGCCGACCAGGTCCCCAAGTTTCCCCTGGGTCTTCTCCCTCACGTAGTGGTTGATGAGCCCCTGGGCCGCGTGGGAGTCCTGGAAGTCAGTGGAGAGAGCCTTGGAGGCGTGCAGCGCCGTGGCGTCGGCCCTGAACTTGGCCAGCACCTTCAGCTGCTCGCTGACTACCATGGCGTTGCCCACGCTCAGCTGCAGCCGGCCGAGGGGCTGACCGAGGCGCGCAGGAAGTGCTGGAAGCTGGTGGATTTCCGTCTCGGAAGTCTCCGTGAGGTTGAACTTGAGGCCCCTGTGGATGTCCATCAGGGTGTGGCCGCGGGCCACCAGCGACAGGAAGGCTAACGCGGTGGAGACGCTCATCGGGGAGATGACATTCTTATTGGGGTTCTTCCGAGCCGACTGCTTGTAGAGCTGAAGGCAAAGTCGGCGTTGCTAGAGGCTAGTCTGAGGTTGTCTACCAGCGTCTCGCTGCCCTGGGTCACCTTCTGGTCCAGCGTGTCCCCCGGGAGGCCGTGGGCAGTGGGCTGAGCCCAGCCGCTGGGAGCCCCAGAACCAGGACTGACATTCCTTCTGCCCTCAACTCTGAAAAGCAAAGCTGCTTTAAGTCTCAGAGGGCCAGGGGGTGCCCCCACATGGCCTGCTTTCTGACCCCACACCCCAGCTAGCTTTGTGACCTCCCAGGGTGGCCACCTCCTGGGCACCCACCATACATAATTACGCTCGCGTTTGTAGGTAAGCACTGAAATTGTTGGCATTTTCCCCGGTGGAGAAACTGGGCACAGAGAGGTGAAGGGGCTTGCCCAAGGTCACACAGCAAGGAAGTGGCAGAGTGGAGCTAAGAGCTTGGTTTGCCTGGCTCCGAGGTGGGGAAGCCCGTGATAGGTGCGAGGGGCAGTCCAGTCAGGACGCAGCCTCCCCTCGTGCTGGGCGAGCGGACACCAGCCAGAGGCATAGGGAGCATGACTTGCTTGGTGTGTGTCCCCTGTCCACCCCCCAGGAAGGAGCCCCGGGCGAGTCAGTGACCACAGCGCTGCTCCGGCCTTGGCGTGCTGTGGCAGGTGCCGCGTGCCGGTGCCTGGGCACAGCCAGGGCTCATTCAGACAGGGCACAGGAGGCAGATCTGGCCCGGCCGGCGTGGCTCAGTGGTAGAGCATCGGCCCATGCACCAGGAGGTCACGGTTCAATTCCCGGCCAGGGCACATGCCCGGGTTGCGGGCTCGATTCTCAGTGTGGGGCGTGCAGGAGGCAGCCAGCCGATCAATGCTTCTCTCTCCTCATTGACCTTTCCATCGCTCTCTCCCTCTCCTGTCCGCTCTGAAATCACTAAAAATATATTAAAGAGAATAATAATAAGGGGAGACCGAAAGACACAGATTTCAGAGCCAGTTGCTGCAGCAAACAGGGCTAATCACCTTCCTCCACCCACTCAGCCCCGAGCTTCAAGGGGACAGGGTGGCTGGGCTGGGGGGGCAGAGAGAGGAAGAGGAAGAGGAGGAGAGGAGGGAGAGGAGGAAGGGGGAGAGGACAGGAGACAGAGCTGAGCTGATGATCATCCCAAACACAGCGGCCTCACCTTTGGACAAGCCCGGGACAGAGGCATTCAAACTGCCCCTCCTCCCCCCGCCACTGTGTACTCTCTGCTTATGTAACCATTTCTTTGAAAAAATAGTTGAACTTTTCCCCAAAAAATTGCTTCTGGAGAAAAAAAAGCTCTGTGTGGGCGAGTTGGCAGCCGGCTCTGTTTCTGAGCAGCCTGCCTGTCTGCTTGGCTGGGGGTGGGGTGGGAGGCGGGGAGGGAGGTGGGGTAATGGCTGGCGCCCAGGGACAGTCCCCGTGGAGTCCCTGGGGCCTCTGCCCAGGGTGCCATTGCAATCATTCTGTTTGTACCCCCTTGAGAGCTGCCCCCTGCGCCAGGCAAGGGGAGGCACCCGGGCCCCTCGGGGAGTCCTCATCGGGGGGTAGATACACAGCTCTGTGGGGTGCACAGCTGACGCCAACCAGAATCCGAGTGTCAGGATCAGAAATGACGCTAGACCCCTCGTGGCGCGTCCGCCCCTTTGCAGGCGTACAGCTCAGGCCCTGACAGAGGCCTGTCCTCAGCAGCCAGGCCCGGCCCGGCTCTGCCACACGCCTCCTGGAACCTCCTGCCTCACAGTCCGCGGCTCCAGGCCGAGCCTAGAACCACCTGGGGAAGTGGGTTCCGTTGCTCCCAGGAGCTCGGCGCCATGGATTACCTGCCGCGGAGAGCTGAGTGCCGTGCGTGGTGCAGCTGGGCGCCAGCGTGCGGGTCCGTGGGCGCTGACGCTCACTTATCCTGCCCAGGGCTCTGCCCCTCTCGTGGGAAATGCTGGCGGGACTCCCGGTGCCCAGTTCTCTGACTGGGAATGAAAAACGGAGCGTTTCTGGTAACTGGGACTTATTAGAATGACTCGGATCACCCAGTTTCAGGAACAGCTGAGTTTTTGTCTCTTAAACACAAACCAAACCTTTGTTTGTGAAACACTCATTGAGGAACGTGTGAAACTCGGAAAAGCATAAGGAGGGGCACTGGGAAATACCCCCGATTCTGGTGCTTCAGAAAACAAACAAAGAAAAACCCAGCCCGGGCCTCTGCGGCTCAGTGGGTGGGCGCTGTCCTGTGCTCCGCAGCATTGCCAGTCAGGACACCTGCCTGGGTTTTGAGCTCCGTCCCCAGAAGGGGGCATGCAGGAGACAGCCAGTTGCTGTTTCACTTTCACACTGACCTTTCTCTCCCTTCTTCTTTCTCTAAAAAGCAATAAAAAAATCTTTAAAAAAAATAAAAAAATAAAAAAAGAACAGCCCTTGGTCCCGGCAGGCAGCATCCTGTCACGCACTCTCACCCTTAGGAGTTTAAGGAGCTGAGCAGGCAGCACCCACCCTGGACCCAGGAAATGTCTGTGCGGCCCCACCGAGCCCGGGGATCCCAGGTGCCGTGTGAGAAAGCAGGAGATGCTGGAGACTCTCCGTCCCACAGACACAGGCGGAAACAGGGCAGGGGCATGAACTACCCACCACCTGCCACCCAGCCGGGGAGTGCAGGCCCCCAGCGGGAAGGTCACCCTAGGTCGACGTACCTTGTGGAGATCCAAGAGGGCATGGATCGGGTGGGAGCTACACTAACTCCTCCCAGGACCAAACTGGAGCAACAACTAAATTATAGAAGAATCATCCTGAAGAGCCCAATGAAGATTCGCTGAAGAGAAGCTTATAACCCAGGGCTTACAGAGGAAGCCACGTGGAGACTGGTAGGAAGTGCGGAGGGGCGAGAGGGCCGGCCCTGCTCCCAGCGGCGGCGGCTGAGGTTCCGGAGGGATATCAGCGGTGAGGGGTTTCCCCTGAGAACTGTGGGAGCTGGGAATAGGTGCCCACTGAACGTCTGGCTGGGTAAAGCAATGGGGTTTCTGACGGCCAGGGGAGATGGCTAGAGACACAGCACCCTCGTAAAGGCTCAACACAAAATTTCGTTCACAGCCCCTCACCCTGGGCTCCGTTGGAGGGAGGGCAGAGCGAACTAGAGCTGTACGTGGAGATTCTGGGGTTGGTGGCTCTGGGGAGAGAACTGAAGGGTCAGCCAGCAGGATCCCTTTGCTGAGTCACTTCCCCATTTCTCAGAAGTCATCTTTCTTGGGCCGTGCACTCCCCTTGTACCACATCAGCCGAGGGGGTGGGGAGGAAGGAGTAGCCCCACCCTCTGGAATCCCTCTTGCCCTACCCTGCAGCACTTACGCCCTGCTGAGGAGTACAGCCAGCAGCTCTTTCAGTGACTGAGCCTAACAGACGGCCTGCAGGCAGAGCTGATCTCTGGTGATGGGGAATTTTGCTGACCTGCCCCAAAGGACCTGGTAAAAGCCAGCCTTCATGGGCAGCTTGGTCCTTTCCACACACACACAGGCCCTGCAGAGGCAGCCAAAAACCATGGATCACTGATAGCTCCAAACAGATTGCCCAGGGCCAGTCAGAGGAAGACAAGTACCATATGACCTCACTCATCTGTGGAATCTGATGAACAAAATAAACTAACAAGACAGACTCAGAGAGCAGGCAGACAGCTGTTGGAGGAGGACTGGGTGATGGGGGTGGAGGGATTGAGAAAAAAGAAAAAAGAGAGAAAAAATTCACTGACACCAAAAACAGAGTGGTAATTGGCAGGGGGGAGAGGGGGTGGATGGAGGTAGAAGAGGGGATAAGGGAGATAAGTGGTGATGGGGAGAAAAAGAACAGTCCTCCTTAGTTTTTTCATGTTTATGAAATACTCATTGAGAGGCATGTAAAAACCCAGAAAAATATATAGAAGGACATTGAAAAATATCCCCCAGGGTTTTATCACTCAGGGAAAGTCCCTGTTAACATTTGTGGAAGTTTCTATGTCATTTTGTGTGTGTGTGTGTATGTGCAAGATATGAATCTCCATTCAGAAACTCAGACACACGTTTAAAAATGCAACACTCGCCCACTGGCATGGCTCAGTGGTTGAGCATCGACCTATGAACCACGAGGTCACAGTTCGATTCCCGGTCCAGGTGCATGCCCGGGTTGCAGGCTCGGTCCCCAGTGGGGGCATGCAGGAGGCAGCCAATCGATGATTCTCTCTCATCATTGATGTTTTGATCTCTCTCTCCCTCTCCCTTCTCTCTGAAATCAATATAATATATATATATCATATAAATCAATATAATATATATTTTTTAATGCAACACTCTGTTTTCTTCTAGCTCGATTTGCATTTTGTGGCCCCTCTCCCCACTCCCAGAGACGGGGTGTTCGTTTGAGGGTCCCGAGCCTGCGGAGAGCACAGGTGTCCTGGGCCTCTGGTCTCCAGCATCTTCTGTCTTCGGGGGCTTCTCTCCACTACAGGTTCACCCTACGAGCTGGCTGCCCCTCATTCCTGACCTGGAGGTCTCCTCCGATCTCTCTCTGAGCTAAGGACAGGCCTTTTGTGGGCTCGTAGGAAGAGTCTTCCCCTTGGTCCCTCCTCACCACCACAACAGCCTCGGACAAACCTCTGTGGAATCCCGACACAGAGCACAGTTTGGGAACCACTGGATGCTGAATGCACCACTCGCAGCAGTGACCTCAAGCAAGTCGCTGCAAGTCCCTCACCCTTAGTTCCTCCTCTGTAACCCCCGGGGACATTTCCCTGACAGGGTGCCTCTAGCAATGACGTGAAACAATACTAGAGTGAGGGAGAAGGTGGCGGCCAAACAGGCAGACCTTGCTGGCACCTCCCCCGCAGGGTCAGACTGGAAATAAAACTAAATTGGCAATGAACTTGTACGCATATATGCATAACCCATGGGCACAGACACACAGACAATGGGGCAGTGAGAGTCTGGGGGTGGGGTGGGGGGCGGGGCGAGGACAAGAATGGGCTGGAAGAGGTTAATGGGGGAAAAGGAGGACCTATGTAATACTTTCAACAATAAAGATTTAAAAGAAGGAAGGAAGGAAGGAAGGAAGGAAGGAAGGAAGGAAGGAAAGGAAGGAAGGAAAGAAAAGCTAAATTGGGGAACATTCATCTGGAATTACCAAATGAGGTTCAGCTGAGGAGGAGACATATAAGGGAGGACAGAAACCACCTGGAGATGGGGAGGAAGGGCACGGTGGCTATGGGTGGGCAGTAGGCAGAGAGGAGGGGGATCTCAGCCATGGGAGGGATTTTCCCTGAGAAGATCGTGTGCCAAGAACCAATTCCAGCATGTAATAATTACAAGAGTTTCACCAAAAGGTTGGTGAAGCTTGGGGGGCTCAACAAGGGTGAGCCACATATGTAGTTTACCTGTTGGAAACGGCTAAATGGCACTTCCCCCAAACCTGAATAGGATTGTTAGCTGCCAGACAGCTCAGGGCATTTTATTGCCTCCTGTTGGCCAAACATCTGAACAGCTGTAGGCTATTCCCCAAACTGACAATGATTCTGTAAACCCTTTGAAACCTTACCCTTTGAAGTGTATATTTCCACCTTGCCTTGGGACAAATTGTGTCTAATAAATACCACAGGATCCTTAGACAAGGTAGAGTCTTCAGCTCCTTCAGCTGAAGATCTGCTGACTCCCAATGCCTCTCAAAATTATCTTTCGTCTTTGGACTCCTTCTTTTTTTTTTTTTTCCAATTTTTTTTATTAAGGTATTATATGTGTACATATCTTACCATTGCCCCCCCCACCCCACTCCCATATATGCCCTCACCCCCCAGAGTTTTGCGTCCATTGGTTATGCTTATATGTATGCATACAAGTCCTTTGATTGATCTCTTATCTTCCCCACCTCTCCCTAACTTTCCTGCTGTAATTTGACAGACTGTTTGATGCTTTACTGCCTCTGTATCTATCTTTTTGTTCAAGTTTTTAATGTTCTTTATTATCCTTAAATGAGTGAGATCATGTGGTATTTTTCTTTCATTGACTTGCTTATTTCACTTAACATAATGTTCTCCAATTCCATCCAGGTTGCTGCAAATGGTAAGAATTCCTTCTTTTTTATGGCAGCATAATATTCCATTGTGTAGATGTACCATAGTTTTCTGATCCAGTCATCTGCTGATGGGCACCTAGGCTGTTTCCAGATCTTAGCTATTGTAAATTGTGCTGCTATGAACATAGGGGTGCATATTTCCTTTCTTATTGGTGTTCCCAGTTTCTTAGGATATATTCCTAGGAGTGGGATTACTGGGGTCAAATGGGAGTTCCATTTTCAGTTTTTTGAGGAAACTCCATACTGTTCTCCACAGTGGCTGCACCAGTCTGCATTCCCACCAGCAGTGCACGAGGGTTCCTTTTTCTCCGCATCCTCGCCAACATTTGTCGTTTGTTGATTTGTTGATGATAGCCATTCTGACAGGTGTGAGATGATAGCGCATTGTTGTTTTGATTTGCATCTCTCGGATAATTAGTGACCTTGAGCATGTTTTCATGTGTCTCTTGGCCTTCCTTCTGTCTTCTTTGGAAAAGATTCTATTTAGGTCCGTTGCCCATTTTTTTATTGGATCATTTATCTTCCTTTTATTAAGTTGTATAAGCTGCCTGTAGATGTTGGAGATTAAACCTTTATCAGTGATGCCATTTGCAAATATGTTCTCCCATGCAGTGGGCTTTCTTGTTGTTTTGTTGATAGTTTCTTTTGCTGTAAAAAAGCTTTTTATTTTGATGTAGTCCCATTTGTTTATTTTCTCTTTAGCTTCCATTGCCCTAGGGGCAGTATCGGTGAAGAAGTTCTTTTGACATATGTCTGAGATTTTGCTGCCTGTGGATTCCTCTAGTATTTTTATGGTTTCCCGTCTTATGTTTAAGTCCTGTATCCATTTTGAGTTTATTTTTGTGTATGGTGTAAGTTGGTGATCTAGCTTCATTTTTTTGCATGTGTCTGTCCAATTTTCCCAACACCATTTATTGAAGAGACTGTCTTTATTCCATTGTATGTTCATGCCTCCTTTGTCAAATATTAATTGAGCATAGTGGTTTGGATCAATATCTGGATTCTCTATTCTGTTCCATTGATCTATATGTCTGTTCTTGTGCCAGTACCAGGCTGTTTTGAGAATAGTGGCTTTGTAATACAGCTTGAAATCTGGTATTAAGATCCCTCCTACTTTATTCTTCTTTCTCAGGATTGCTGTGGCTATTCGGGGTCTTTTTTTATTCCAGATGAATTTTTGGAGAGTTCTTTCAAGGTCTGTGAAATATCCTGTTGGTATTTTAATGGGGGAGTGCATTGAATCTATAGATTGCTTTGGGTAGTATGGACATTTTAATGATGTTGATTCTACCAATCCATGAACATGGTATGTTCTTCCATCTGTTTACGTCTTCCTCTATCTCTTTTTTCAGTGTCCTGTAGTTTTCCGTGTATAGGTCTTTTACCTCCTTAGTTAAGTTTATTCCTAGGTATCTTAATTTTTTTTGGTGCGATGGTAAATGGGATTGCCTTTTTAGTCTCTCTGTCTGTAAGTTCACTATTGGTGTATAGAAAGGCCATAGATTTCTTGGCGTTAATTTTGTATCCTGCTACATTGCTGAATTCATTTATTAAGTCTATTAGTTTTTTGACGGAGTCTTTCAGATTTTTTATGTACAATATCATGTCGTCTGCAAATAAAGACAGCTTTACTTGTTCTTTTCCAATTTGGATGCCTTTTATTTCTTCTTCTTGTCTAATTGCATTAGCTAATACTTCCAGTACTATGTCAAACAGGAGTGGTGAGAGTGGGCATCCCTGTCTTGTTCCTGTTCTTAGGGGAAATGTTTTTAGCTTTTGTCCATTGAGTATGATGTTTGCTGTGGGTTTATCATATATAGCTTTTATTATGTTGAGGTATGAGCCTTCCATTCCCACCTTGTTGAGAGTTTTTATCAAGAAAGGGTGTTGGATTTTGTCAAATGCTTTTTCTGCATCAATTGATATGACTATGTGATTTTTATCTCTCAATTTGTTTATGTGATGTATCACGTTTATTGATTTGCGGATATTGTACCATCCTTGCATTCCTGGGATAAATCCTACTTGGTCATGGTGTATGATCTTTCTGATGTACTGCTGGAGCCGATTTGCTAGAATTTTGTTGAGGATTTTGGCATCTATATTCATGAGGGATATTGGTCTGTAATTCTCTTTCATTGTGTTGTCTTTATCTGGTTTTGGTATTAGGATGATGCTGGCTTCATAGAAGGAGCTTGGAAGTGTTCCTTCCTCTTGAATTTTTTGGAATAGTCTGAGGAGGATAGGTTTTAGTTCTTCCTTGAATGTTTGGTAGAACTCTCCTGTGAAGCCGTCAGGCCCCGGGCTTTTGTTTGCCGGAAGCTTTTTGATGACTTCTTCAATTTCGTCCATAGTTATTGGCCTATTGAGCTGTTGAGATTCTTCTTGATTGATTTTTGGAAGGTTGTATTTTTCTAGGAATATGTCCATTTCCTCCAGGTTGTCCAGTTTGTTGGAATAGAGCTGTTCGTAGTATTTTGTAACAATCCTTTGTATGTCAGCGGGGTCTGTTGTTATTTCACCTCTTTCATTTCTGATTTTGTTTATTTGGGTCCTCTCTCTTTGCTTCTTGGTGAGCCTGGCTAGAGGTCCATCAATCTTGTTTATCTTTTCAAAGAACCAGCTCTTGGTTTTGTTGATCTTTTGTATTGTTTCTTTGGTCTCTATGTCATTTATCTCCGCTCTGATCTTTGTTATTTCCTTCCTCTGGTTACACTGGGCTTTTCTTGCTGCTCTTTTTCTAGTTCTTTGAGTTGTAGGGTTAGGTAATTTATTACCATTGTTTCTTGTTTTTTGCAATAGGCTTGTAGAGCTATGAACTTCCCTCTCAAGACTGCTTTCGCTGTGTCCCATAGATTTTGGATTGTTGTGTTTTCATTGTCATTTGTTGCCATGATGTTTTTTATTTCTTCCTTGATCTCTCTGGTGACCCAGTCCTTGTTTAATAGCATGCTGTTTAGTCTCCATGTGTTTGATTTCTTTGGATTGTATTTATTGTAGTTGATTTCCAGTTTTATGCCACTGTGATCTGAGAAGATGTTTGATATAATTTCTACCTTCTTGAATTTGAAGAGACTTTGCCTGTGACCCAGCATATGGTCTATCTTTGAAAATGACCCATGTGCACTTGAGAAGAATGTATATTCTGTGGCTTTGGGGTGAAATGTTCTGAAGATGTCAATTAATTCCATCTGGTCTAGTGAGTCATTTAGGATTGCTGTTTCTTTGCTGATTTTTTGTTTAGAGGATTTGTCCAATGGTGATAGTGGGGTATTAAAGTCTCCTACTATGATTGTATTGCTATTAATCTCTCCCTTGATATCTTCCAGGAGTTTTTTTATGTATTTGGGTGCTCCTATATTGGGAGCGTATATGTTTACCAGAATTATTTCTTCTTGTTGGATTTCTCCCTTTAGTATTATGAAGTGGCCTTCCTTATCTCTTGTTATGGCATTTACTTTGAGGTCTAATTTGTCAGATATAAGTATTGCTACCCCAGCTTTTTTTTCATTTCCATTTGCCTGGAAGATATTTTTCCATCCCTTCACTTTCAATCTGTGTGAGTCTCTTGTTCTGAGGTGGGTCTCTTGTAGACAGCATATATATGGGTCATGCTTTTTTATCCATTCAGCCACTCGATGTCTTTTGATTGGAGCATTTAGTCCGTTTACATTTAAAGTTATTACTGAAAGGTATTTGTTTGTAGTCATATCTATTTTTGTGTCTGTATTCCTTCTTACCTGTTTATTTCTTCTTTTTACAGTATTCCCTTAAGCAATTCTTGCATTGCTGGTTTGGTGGTGATAAACTCCCTGAGTCTTTTTTTGTCTGCGAAGCTCCTGATTTCCCCTTCAATTTTGATTGATAGTCTTGCTGGATATAGTATTCTTGGATTCAGTCCTTTGCTTTGCAACACTTTGTATACCTCCTTCCATTCACTTCTAGCTTGTTGTGTTTCTGTTGAGTAATCATTTGACAATCTGATGGATGTTCCTTTGTAGGTAACTCTCTGTCTCTCTCTTGCTGCCTTTAAGATTCTCTCTTTATCATTTATATTTGCCATTGAGATTATGACATGTCTTGGTGTGGGTCTTTTGGGGTTGATCCTGCTTGGGACTCTCTGTACTTGCGTAACTTTTTATCTTTCCCATATCCGGGAAGTTTTCTGTCATTATTTCTTCAAATAGATTTTCTAATCCCTGCTGCTCTTCTTGTCCTTCTGGCAGCCCTATTATACGCATGTTACTTCGCTTCATGTTGTCCCGAAGCTCCCTTAGGCTTTCCTCCTGCTTTTTAATTTTTTTCTCCAATTGCTGTTCAGATTGAGCTTGTTTCTGTACCTGATCTTCTAACTCACTAATTCGGTCCTCTGCTTCTTGTAGTCTACTGTTGAAACTTTCCATGGTGTTTTTGATTGTAGCTATATCACTTTTCATTTCTTCCTGATTCTTGCATAAGTTGTTGATTTTCTCATTCATCCGATGTATAAATTCCACGACCATTGCTCTGAACTCCTTTTCAGTCATGTTGCAAGCTTCAGTTTCACTAATTTCCTTTCTTGGCGACTCCACATTTTCTTTCCTCTGTGAGTTATTTCGTTTCCCCATTCTGGCTATCACCAGAAAGCTCAAGCTTCCGTTTGTGTGCACCTCGGCCGTGCGCTGTGGGGACTTCGCTCCACCCGAGTTTCACTGAAGTGCTCTGACACTAGGACGTGTGGCTGCCTTTGGTTGGTGGGAACCAGACTTGCCCAGGGTCAGTGTCCCCAGTGTTCCGTGTGGTCTCGTGTGCACACTTAGAATCAGGGGCCCTGTCAGCACCACACTGTTGGTATGTGCTGAAAATGAGATCCTTAGCATATGCCAGGAGTCAGAGTTTCTCTGTATCTGCACCAAGAATCGAGTGTCAGAGTCTCTGTTGCCTTGTGCAGTTTCTCGTTGAGAATCAGGGTCCCTGTGTGTGCATGCACCAACAATTGGGGTCGTTGGCTCTTAGTGTGAATGCGCTGTGAGTCAGGGATCCCAGGCAGCTGTGTCCGGCGTGCCAAATTCCCTGAAGTGGAGCTGTGCCCTGTGTGTGCTCTCTCTACTGAGCCAAACCGGCTAGGGCGCACACTCTCAAATCCCTGAAGGTCTGGACTCCTTCTTAATCATCTACACGCAGCCCCTTTCTCCAGAATGCTGAACCCTTTGTAAGGCTGGGAAAAGAACCCCGGCAATCATGGCCCAGCACCCAGGCTAGGCTCCACAGCTCAGGGCATGGAGCGGAGAGCAGCAGCCCATGTAGCATCCAGCCGTAAAAGCCCACAGGGCTTCGAGGAGACCAGAGTCGGTCAGAGATAAAAGCCCATTTCTGGGCGTTTTTAACCAGAGGCCAGAATTTTCATTTGCAGCTACTCACCCGAGGGAGGAGGGCGGGCATGCAGACTGCAGGTGTGGAGGAGAGCCTGGGTGGGAAGCATTGGAGAGAGAAGCGTTGGCCGGGAGACTTGCACTCGGTGGTACCTTCCCAAAGGGAAGAGTCCGCTTTCCTGAGAGGCACTGGCCCCTCCCAGAAGCCACAGCCAGGAAAAGGGAAAGACCCGCCCCAGTGATGCAGCCGCCCGCCTTCAGCAGCCCTCCCCGCCACCCCTGCATCCCGGCCTCTGCCTACAGGTGTGGACAGTCTCGGGGAGCTGCCAGGACTGGCTTGGGTTGTGGCTGTCCACCCCCCTATCCTGGGAACCTGACCAGTGCTCCCCCTCCCTGGAGAGCTGACAGAACTCCGGGTTTCCAGCTGATCCCACTGGGCTGCATCCAAGGTTGTCCGTCCAGCTGAGGGCAGGCAGCTATTCTGGTCGTTCTCAGAGGAGTGGCTCTGGGATGGGGAACACACCCACCAGGCTCCCTGAAATCTGCAGGGCACCGCCCCTCACAGGAGACTCAGAGTCTAGACTCCAGATCCCCCCGGAAGCCCTTTCAGAAACAGACATCTGAGAGCTGCAGGTGGGCAGTAGCTGGCAGGCCAAGGCAGGTGGGGCAGCACCTGGGAAATATGGGAAGGTTGCCGACCGGTCCCTGGGCCCCATGCTGCTAACAAGCTGGCTTTAGAGGGCAGCTTGGCCCTCCCACGCACAGCCAGGTCCTGGGGAGAAAGACACAAACTGTGGGTCACTTGAACCTTCACACAGGTGGCTGAGCCAAAGGAGGACAGTTCTGACAGTGGTCAGCATTGAGGTTCCTCCCGCGAAGCCCAGAATGGGCGAGAGAACAGCCAGCCACAGTCATCAGAGAGCAGGATCCGAAGGGAGCTCCCAGGAGGCACTGAACCTGCTGAGAAAAACACCACCTCACTTTTTTCTTTAACTTCTTTGTCTTTCTTCTTTATGGATTTGTTAATATTTCATCTCTTTTTTTTCTTTCACAAATCTAAGTTTTCTCTTCCCATTTCTTACTCTTTTTTTCTTCTTTCTCCTGCCTTCTCTGTTTTCCTTTTCTCATTTTTTTGTCTATCTATTTTCTCCTCTGTTTTCCTTTTCATAATTGTTTTCTTTCTCTTTTCTTTTAACAGATTTCCTTCCCAATTCTTTATTCTTATTTTCTTTGTTTCATCTCTGCCCTTTCATATTTCTTTTTCTTCACCTTTTTTTCTCCTCATTTTTTCTATTTTCTTCTATTATTGTTCTCTTTTCTCCTTCTTAATTCTCTCTTCAATTGTGGTTGCTTTTCTTGTTGTTGTTGGGATCTTGTGTATGTTTTTGTTTTGTTTTGTTTTGTTCTGTCAGAACCTGCACAACAGCCTGCATGACATGGTTGGGGGTGAGCCTTACAGTCAGCCAGCCTGAGAGGAAATTCCACCCCAAAATGCGACAATAACACTTAAGGCTCAAATAACTCACACAAGGGACATTCTTAGAGCACCCAGCTCCAAAGATCTAAGAGACTGCACCACTGGCTCCCCCACAAAAACAAAACAAAAAACTTACTACATAAGGCCATCCCACAAAGACTAGGAGGCATAGACGTTTGTCTAATACATAGAAATCAATACAAAGGAACAGCAAAAAATGGGGAGACAAACCCCAAATAAAAGAAAAGGCGGAAACTCCAGAAAGAGGGCTAAACAAAATGGAGGGAAGCAATTTATCAGATATAGAATTCAAAGTAATGGTTTTAAGGATGCTCAAGGAACTTAATGACAATTTCAAGAAACTCCATGGGAACTACAACAATATGAAACAAGAAATAGAAATCATAAATAAGAATCAGTTGTAAATGAAGAATAACATATCTGACATCAAGAATACAACAGAAGGAATAAAAAGCAGATTAGATGAGGCAAAAGACAGAGTCAGTGACTTGGAAGACAAGGTAGAAAAAACACCCAATTTGAGCAGCAAAAAGAAAAAAAAGAATTAAGTACCAGGAGGATAGTTTAAGGGAACTTTGGGACACCATGAAATATAATAACATCCACATTATCGGAGTACTAGAGGAAGAAGAAAGTGAGCAGGGAATAGAGAACCTGTTTAAAGAAATAATGACAGAAAAATTCCCTGACCTGGTGAAGGAAAAAGTCACACAAGTTCAGGAAGCACAGAGAAATCCAATCATGATGAGCTTAAAGAGATCAACTCCAAGACACATCATAATCAAAATGACAAATATTGAAGGCAAAGACAAAAAAAAAAAAAGAATCTTAAAGGAAGCAAGAGAGAGAGAGAAAATTACCTACCAGGGAGTACCCATTAGAATGTCAGCTGATTTGAAAAAGTTTAAAAAAATCTAGCCACTGATTAAAAATGGCAGCAGAGTAAGTGGAAGCTACACTGACACTCTCCCAGGACCATACCGGAAACACAACTATAATACAGAAAAACACCGTGAAAAATCAACTGGAAACTAGCTGAAGAGAACCTTATAACCAAGGAAAGTGGAGCTGCATGGAGACTGGTAGGAAGTGCAGAGATACAAAAGGGGTGGCCGGGCTCCCACAGACAGCAGCTGGAGGTCCAGAGGGGTATCTCAGCTGTTCCCACTGAGAACTCTGGGATCTAAACCCCAAGCTGGGCCCCCCAGCCCAGAGCACCAAGACTGAGAAAGGTGCCCACATAATACCTGGATGGGAAAGCATCAGGGTTGCTATCTGCCAGCCAGAGACAGCTGGAAATGCAAGCACCCACTTAAAGGGCCAATGCACAAAATTTCCTGTGCAGCCTCTCACCTGGGGCTCCAGCAGAGGGAGGGCAGAGTGGACTGGAGCTGGGGGAAGAGAGTTCCAGGGTTGGGGGGTTGTGGGATTGGAGCTTGGAGGTTAGCCACCCAGGTTTCCTGTGCTGAGTCATTTCCTCACGCTGAGAAGGACATATTTCTCCTGCAGACCTTTGCTGTCCAGGTGGTTCTGGCCTGGGGGAAAGGCAGTCACCACACCCTGTTGGAAGAACTCTCATTCCACACTGTGGTCCATAGCTTAACCCTTTGCACTCGCTTGCTTTTTTCTCGATTCCTTTATTCTACTCGGGATTTAATTTTTTAAATACCCCAGATTTTACAAAGCGCGGCAGTAGAATAAAAAACTGGAGTTTCTTTTCATACAAACTTATTTATTTGGATTTTTTTATATTTCAAATTATTGATACATTCAATACAATTCAACATATGAGCTGCTACCGATGCTAACCGTGTCAAGTCATACTCGACATCCGAGTGCAAAAGATTAAGGCCAGTCAAGGTGGATAACAAGGAGACTGCAGGCAGAGGTGGGTCTCTGGAGGCTTTGAGTCTTTGCCTGATCTAATCTGGGGCCCAGGGCTAGGAAAAGCACACCCTGCTGCACATCTTGGTCCCTTCCAAAGGCTCCCAGCCCCAGTCCCGCTATGGACTGTGGATAGCCCCACACAGGGTACTCAGAGCCAATCAGAAGCAGCGTTAGAAATTGTCCTGCCCTAGAGGTTGGGAGTCAGCAGATCTACCTAATACATAAACACAAACACAAACAGGCAGCCAAAGTGGGGAGACAAAAACCACCCCCAAATGAAAGAATAAGAGAATTCTCCAGAAGAAGAGAAAAATGAAATGGAGATGATGAAATTTATCTGGCATAGAGATCAGAATAATGATGAGAAAATGTATAGTAAATACTATGAACAACTATATGCCAACAAACTGGACAATGTGGATGAAATGGAAAATTCCTAGAAAAAATACAATCTCTCAAAACTGAATCAGGAAGAATCAGAAAACCCGAACAGGCCAACAACAACTGATGACATAGAAGCAGCAATAAAAAACACTCCTAGGGAACAAAATCCAGAGTCCGGAGGGCTTCACGAGGGAGTTTTTCCAAACATTCAAAGAAGAACTAACACCTATACTCCTCAGACTATTCCAAAACATCCAGGAGGAAGGAATACTTCTAGCTCTTTTTATGAGGCCAGCATTATCCTAATTCCAAAACCAGATAAAGACACTACAATGAAAGAGAATTACAGGCCAATATCCTGATGAACATAGATGCTGAAATCCTCAACAAAATGTTAGCAAATTGGATCCAGCAATATATTAAAAAGATCATACACCATGACCAAGTTGGATTTATTCTAGGGATGCAAGGATGGTACAATATTCACAAATTAATTACATAAACAAATTGAAAAACAAAAATCACATGACCATATCAATAGATGCAGAAAAAACATTCAACAAAATCCAACACCTATTTTGATAAAAACTCTCAGCAAAGTGGGAATAGTGGGAGCATATCTCAACATGATAAAGGCCATTTATGACAAACCTACAGTGAGCATCATCCTCAATGGGCAGCAACTAAAAAAATTTCCCAAAGAACAGGAACAAGACAGGGATGTCTTTTTTCACCACTCTTACTCAAGATAGTACTAGAAATCCTGGCCACAGTGATCAGACAAGAAGAAGAAATAAAAGGCATTCAAATTGGAAAGGGGAAAATAAAACTCTCATTATTCGCAGATGACATGATATTGTATATAAAAAACCCTAAAGACTCCACCAAAAAACTACTATATTTAATAAATGAATTTGGCAATGTAGCAGGATACAAAATTAACACCCAGAAATCAATGGCATTTTTACACGCCAGTAATGAACCCTCAGAAAGAGAAACTAAACAAACAATCCCATTGACCATTGCAACAAAAAAATTAAGATACTTAGGGAATAAACTCAACCAAGGAGGTAAAAGACTTGGAAAACTACAGGATGTTAAAAAAAGAGATAGACTGCAGTGGTTCTCAACCTTTCTAATGCCGCGACCCTTTAATACAGTTCCTCATGTTGTGGTGACCCCCAACCATGAAATTATTTCCGTTGCTACTTCATAACTGTAATTTTGCTCCTGTTAATGAATCGTAATGTAAATATCTGTGTTTTCCGATGGTCTTAGGCTCTACAGCAGTGGTTCTCAACCCCTCGTGACCCACAGGTTGAGAACTGCTAGCAGGGTCGCCTAAGACCATCGGAAAACACAGATATTTACATTACGATTCATAACAGGAGCAAAATTACAGTTATGAAGTAGCAACGGAAAATAATTTCATGGTTGGGGGTCACCACAACATGAGGAACTGTATTAAAGGGTCGCAGCATTAGAAAGGATGAGAACCACTGAGATAGAGGAAGATATAACCAAGTGGAACAATATACCTTGTTCATGGATTTGTAGAATCGATATCATTAAAATGCCCATGCTACCCAAAGCAATCTACAGATTCAATGCAATCCCCATTAAGATACCAACAGCATGTTTCACAGACCTAGAACAAATACTCCAAAAATATATATGGCACCAAAAAAGACCTCGAGTAGCCCCAGCAATCTTGAGAAAGAAGAACAAAGTTGGAGGGATCACAACACCAGATATCAAGTTTTTACTACAGAGCCACCACAATCAAAACAGCCTGGTACTGGCACAAGAACTGGCATATAGATCAGTGGAACGGAACAGAGATCCAGAAATCGACCCAAGTCATTACCTCAATTAATATCTGATAAAGGAGGTAAAAATATACAATGGATTAAAGACAGTCTCTTCAGTAAATGGTGTTGGGAAAATTGGACAGATATATGCAAAAAAATGAGTTTATACACAAAAATAAACTCAAAATGGATAAGACTTAAATGTAAGTTGTGAAACCATAAAAATCCTACAAGAAAATCTCATGCTTTGACCATTCCCCAAAATCCTAAGCACCTACTCTTGCCAGTCAGAGGGGGCATAGACATCTCTTGTAGCAATATGTTTATGGATACATCTCCTAGGACAAAGGAAACTAAGGAGAAAATAAACAAATGGGACTACATCAAACTGAAAAGCTTCTGCACAGCAAAAGAACCCATCAACAAAACAACAAGAAAGCCCACTGCATGGGAGAACATATTTGGCAATGGTACGTCTGATAAAGGGTTAATATCCAAAGTATATAAGGAACTCATACAACTTAACAAAAGGAAGACAAACAATCCAATTAAAAAATGGGCAAAGGACCTAAATAGACACTTCTCCAAAGCAGAGGTATCCCCTCACACCTGTCAGAATGGCTACCATCAACAGATCCACAAACGAGAATTGCTGGCGAGGATGTGGGGAAAAGGGAGCCCTCGTGCACTGCTGGTGGGAACGCAGACTGGTGCAGCCACCGTGGAGAACAGCGTGGCGTTTCCTCAGAAAGATTGACTGTGGAGCTGCCGTGGACCCGTTTCTGCTGTTCAGCCGCCCGGTCTGGGCCACTTTGTCATGACCGCCCTAGGAAACTAGTGCCAGTGGCTCCGAAAGAGGGCCCCGAGGGGGCACAGGCACCTGCAGACCCAGCACCTTGGCACCAGGTGGCACCGTGAGGCCCATCAGAGGCATGGCCAGCGGGGCGTGGAAGCAAAGGGGCATCCGCCTGAGGAGGGCGCGCCCCCTAGAGGGTTGAGTGGATTCCTCTACTGATGTGCAGCCGGGACAGTGAGGGCCAAGAGGGGCCTGGGGGTGCTCGGGTGCGGCATGATGGCCAAACTACTCTCAAGTCAGGCACAGACAAGCCACCAGGTGTGCGCAGGGTCCCTGTCGCTGGGCTGCAGGCACGGTCCCTCCTTCCCCCACCCTGGTCCAGAGGGAGGTGTGGGTTTCCCGTTCACACCGCAGCCACTTGGCGTCATGCTCTTCTCCAGCCCTGTTCCCTGGGCCTCGAAGCCCCGTTCCTGCTCCCAAACTGCTGTTTGCCAAGGTCCCACGTATTCTTCAGGGACAGCTCGTGCCACCTCCTCCGCAAATGTTTTCCCGAACCCCAGACGTTCATTCTGTCTCTCTCTGTCTCTGTCTCTCTTTCTCTCTGGGCTGCTCTAGGGTTTTGTTCCTCCCAGAAGAATCAGGTGACAATGGAGTTACACAGCCCGCCAGGACACCCAAGGGGTGCTGGAGGGCGTGCCCCGCAGCCTGGGCTCCCGCATGGCCCCCAGAGCCCACCCACCCCAATCGCGCACACAGTAGCTGCTGTGCCACCATTTGCCCAGTAACGTTAGACAGTGCTGGACCTTGGCCTTCCGCCTGCCACAGGGGCAGGGCCTCCTGGCCTGGGACTGGCTGGGTAAACCACGGAGACGTGTTTGCCGAAGCAGAGGAGGCATGTTGCAAGGGAAAGGCACACAGGCCGGCGAGGGGGCCCAGTCCCAAGAAGCCGTCCTGAGCTCGAATCACAGATGCAGACAAGCTGTCTGGCTGGGCCGAGCCATCTGTCCTGCCACCAGCCAACACGTGCCATCTGGGCCCCAGAGCCAGGGCCTGGCACTGCCATCAGCTGCGGGCTCTGGGCAAGCACTTAGGCTCCCCTCTGTGAAATGGGTACAAGCCGGCAGGGTTGTTCAGGGATTAATGAGGTCGATCCCGGATGCAAAGTGTCCCCTCTGGCTGGCAAGAGGAGGTGCTTAGGACTGTGGGGAATGGTCAAAGCCTGGGGTTCCGGTCTTGTTAGTGCTCAGGGGCACCCTTGTGCGATGCAGTCCGGACGCCGGTCAGCGTGTGGGCAGCCCCGCGGAGAGCAAGCCCGGGGCACACCTGCAGGGAAGGGTGCACAGACTCTCGGGGGCAGAGCTGGGGGCAGCAAGTGCAGGGGACGGGGTGAGACTGAGCGAAGGACTCGTTTGCTCCTTCATCCACGGGCCCTTTAAGGCGGATGGACAGGGAAATGGGGTGGGATTTGTAAAGGAGGGTGCGCCTGGCTGGATCACTGGGGAAGGGGAAAGGGGGGGCGGGGGAGCTTACGGCCAAGGTGCGCCTGACGCAGCTTCTGTTTCCTGCTCATGTCTGCTCTACACGGAGCACAGCGTGAACGGTGAGGCCGGGGCCTCCATTCAGAGGCAGATCCCGCCTCCGCCCCCAGGAGCTGTGTGGTGGGGTAAGCCGCCCGCTCTTGGCAAGCCTCACTATCCCCGTCTGTAAAATGGGGTCAATACGCCGCTTCGTAAGGGCTGTTGTGAAGGGAGGCGCAACCATCCAACGAAGCGCCTGGCACCTGGCCGGACCGCGCTGGTGATGCCACCATGCCCAGAGCTGCTTCCTCAGGACAACGGCACCAGTGTCTACAAACGCTTTATTGCTATGCTGGCACTGCAGCCCACACCCAGTCAGCAGGGTCTTTGAACGATAGCCTCCGGTTGGCACCGGGCCTCCATGCCCCCGCCAGCCATGCCCCGGGGCTGTAACTTCCCCCACGGGACGGGACGGCCCTGGGCGGGCCATCTCCACCCCGCGGTCCCCTCGCTTTTCTCAAAGGAGGAGTGGTGATATCAGCTGTGATTGGCAGGTGACACTGAGCCTTTTAACATGATGTCAGGACCCTTCTGTCCTCGACCTGACCCTTCAGTGCATCCGTGGAGAAACCGAGTCCAGAGAGGGACAGCATGACCCCAACGTCACACAGCTGGTTGGCCAGGCCAGAGCCCCACTGCAGACTCCATCCCAGGGCTCCCTCTCAACCATCAGGATGGGCGGCCAGTGGGGGCGGGGGGAGCTGGGCTTGGACACATGCTTCCTGGAGGAATGTCTACTGGGACCACCTTCCTGTGGAGCCGGTGGCGCTGGGCTGGGAATCAGGGGCCATGTGACCTCAGACAAGTCAGTCAAGCTCTCGGGGCCTCAGCGGTGAGGGTGTGACCCAGTGGGCTCCGGGCTCTTCAGGGCGCCTGGCCTCGCCGGGTTTGGGAAGAAGCCGTCTTGGCGCGTCGGTGCTGCTACTGTTGCTTGCGAAGGTCTCGCTTGTCACTAAGCCTGCGCGTCTCATAGGCCTCCGCAGATGGATGGCCACAGAGCGCCTGCACCTCCCGCTGGGGAGGCCGGGGCTCAGGAGAAGTGCCCCCCCATGGGGTGGGTCACCTTGCCCAGGAAGAGGATGCCCTCAGCGTTCACGATCGCCATCAGGAAGGGCCTGTTGAACACGATCATCTGAGACCCCACTCGGGCCGACCTGAATGCAAACACCATGCCCGTGGCTGCGGCCGCTTGGGTCCCCGACTCGTCCACCTCCACCACGGCTTTGTGCACCATCTGCCGGGAGACACAGGCACCCACTCACCGGGCTGGAAGGGGCCGGCCCACGGGCAAAGCCGCCGCCCGTGGCATCACTGTCCAAGGCTCCCACAACCAAGCCTTGGCAGGTGGGAAACGACCGACTAGATGGCGCAGCTGCTGTACGCCCGGCCAGGGGCCCTCGTGTTTCCGCAAATTCTCACAGCGTCTCATGGTGAGGGTGGACGCTCCGACTTTACAGAGGGAGAGGGGGCTCAGAGAGGTCAGGTCATCGTTGGAGGCCACACAGCTAATGAGGGGAGGAGTTGCCACCTGGTTTTGAGTTTTGATGGTTTAATCCAGGGCTCCTTCCCCCAAGGCAGTGCTGGGTATGGCTTCTCATTGCACAGAGGGTATGAAACACTGAAACTTTGTTTCTTGAAAAAAAAGAGGAAAGAGAAAGAATATGGAATGTGGAGTGGAGTGGAATAGAATGGGATGGGATGGGATGGGATGGGATGGGATGGGATGGGATGGGATGGGATGGGATGGGATGGGATGGGATGGGATGGAACAAAAGAATAGAATAGAATAGGATAGAATAGAATAGGATAGGATAGGATAGGATAGAATAGGATAGAATAGAATAGAATAGAATAGAATAGAATAGAATAGAATAGAACAGAAAGAATAGAATGAATAGAACAGAATAGAATGAAAAGAATAGAATAGAACAGAATAGAATGAATAGAATAGAAAGAATAGAATAGAATGAACAGAATAGAAAGAATAGAATAGAGAGATTAGAATAGAACAGAATGAGTAGAATAGAATAGAATACAATAGAACAGAACAGAATGAGTAGAATAGAATGAATAGAATAGAACAGAACAGAACAGAATGAATAGAATAGAATAGAACAGAAAGAATCCTCTCTAATAAAATGGCAATATGCAAATTAACCATCACTCCACTACATAAGCCACGCCCACCGGCCAAGCCACGCCCACCGGCCAATCAAGGTGAGTATGCAAATTAACCCCAACCAAGATGGCTACAGCCACAGAGAGCAAGGTTTCCCAGGTAACAGAGGAAGCCAAGCTTCCCATAGCCGTTGCAGGCCTAAGCCTCCACTCAAGCTACAAAGTTTCAATTATAGAAGGTAAACAAATTCAAACAAATGGCGGCAGAACGGAGCTTGAGAGAACAAGCCAGGGTTGCCGGCGGCAACAGGGGAAGCAAAGCTTTCCGCACACCCTGGCGGGGCCCACCTGCTTAAGGCTACAAAGTTTCAATTGTAGAAGGTGAATTAACTGCCACAGAAATGGCTGCCGCCCCGGAGGGAGCAGCAGGCTTGGCTCTGCTCCAGGCTACAAAGTTTCAATTGTAGAAGGAAAATAAATTCCAGATACCAGGGCCTCCGCTTGGGTCGCCAGGGGGTGTGGCCAGCCTGCAAACCACCACAGGCCCCTTGCCCAGGCCTCCCCATGCCCCAAGGGAACCCCCACCCTGATCCGGGACACCCTTCAGGGCAAACCAGCTGGCCCCCACCCCTGCACCAGGCCTCTATCCTATCTAATAAAAGAGTAATATGCAGATTGACCATCACTCCAACAGACAATATGTCTGCCCCCATGTGGTCCAAGATCCTGCCCCCATGTGGACACAAGATGGCCACTACAAGATGGCCAACAGGAGAGGGCAGTTGTGAGGGACCAGGCCTGCAAGGGAGGGCAGTTGGAGGTGATCAACCCTGCAGGAGAGGGCAGTTAGGGGTGACCAGGCCGGCAGAGGAGGGAAGTTGGGGGCAAACAGGCTGGCAGGGGAGCAGTTAAGCATCAACCAGGCTGGCAGCGGAGTGGTTAGGGGGTGATCAGGCTGGCAGGCAGAAGCGATTAGGGGCAATCAGGAAGGCAGGCAGGCAAGCAGTTGGCTGGCCAGTCCCGGGGATCGGGCCTAAACGGGCAGTCAGACATCCCTCCAGGAGTCCCAGATTGGAGAGGGTACAGGCTGGGCTGAGGGACAACCCCCCTCCATGCACGAATTTCGTGCACTGGGCTTCTAGTAGAATAGAATAGAATAGAATACAATAGAATAGAATAGAACAGAACAGAACAGAACAGAACAGAACAGAATAGAACAGAAAGAACAGAATGTCTCTGGAAGCAGATGCTCAGGACCCCCGGCTCACCTGAGACACCTGGATGTTGGAGTGGTTAGTGAAGCCGGCCAGGTCGGCACGGGAGGTGAAGAGGTCCCTGATGCCCAGGGTGGGGAGGACTTTCTCCAGCTGGTAGGAGCCCTCGATGGAGAACTTGGGAAGGTAAAGATGGAGCTTCCTGGAAGAGAAGAGAAGAGAACCTTTCTAGACTCTTCCAGAACACCGGGTCGTCGGCTCACATCCCTGCCATCTCCCCTCAGCTCCACGTGACCCTTCGTCCCCGGCCCAGAGGAGAGTCCGTGCCTGGGCAGCCCAGGGCTCACTGCCACTCCGATGGCACTGCCAGGAAAGCAGCGTCCAGCCCCAACCCCTGCATCTGGGCCAGGCCCCGGGCCGGGACGTCCCCTGATGCCTCTGGGCTCGGAGGCAGCTCCTGGCTGGGTGAGTGCTCTGCCCCCCAGCGATGGCCCCAGGGGACACGGGCTCCCTGGGTGGGGTGCAGGGCTAGGCTGGCCAGTCCCGTCGGAAATACCTCTTTGTGAGCTTCTTGAGCCACTTGGTCAGGGTCTCCTGGTCCAGGCCGGCCTCCGCCTTCTCCATCCAGCCCTCGCTGGGGAGGATGAAGAGGGCCGTGGCATTGCCTTGGTAGGGGAGCCCCACGACCCTGCAGTGGAGGCTCCGGTCCAGGAGGTAGTCAAACTCGTCCTCGCGTCTCATCATGGGCACCTGCACCACTGTCTCCGGGGTCACGTGGAAGTCCTGCTTGCGGGTGCTCTGGGGGTCGAAGCGGGTCTCCCACTTAGCTAGAGGCAAACGCGGACAGAAATGGGACTTCTCAGCTCAGGGGAAAGCTCGGACAAGGAGCCCCTTCCCCAGAGATCATCCCCTTTAGAGCCTCCTGGTCAGGAGCAGGGCCTGCTGGGTCCCACAGGCCCCCTTATTATTTGGGGGTTGGGACTTCCCAGGGGGCTTTTGTGACATTTGCGACGCAAGGAAGTCAGCGTTCACGTCCTTGGGGGCCCTCAGACCCTTGATGTTTGCTTGATTCTCCGATGCAGCTGGAGGTCAAATGTCCAAGCAGAGAGGTGAGAGGGAGGCTGGCTGGCGAGGCCACGCTCTAGCTACACATTCTATTTCTCTCTTTCCCCAACATTAGCTGCGCATCGAAGTTTGGGGCGAAGGTTTGTAAGGCTTCCTACTGGGAAGCCCTCAATTAGCTCCTGCTCAGTCTGCTTTGGGGGGCAGGGCGGGGGGAGGGGGATCAGAGTGATACACATAATTACGGGCACCTTCTTAACAGCTATCAAATGTGGACCCCACCCCAACACCCCCTTCATTTATTTCACAGTTGTCCTCTGCAGCCTGTTGTAATGGGAATAGCCCTGGGCGGGGAGAAGCTTAGACTCCAAGCTCCATACCCACTCTCTGTGGCCATAGGAAGGGGGAGGTGGTTAACATTTAACTCCTTTTCTCCCTTCCCTTCTCCCCTCTGCTCCCTCCCCTTTCCTCCCCTTCCCTCTCCTCCTCTCCCCTCTTCATCTCTCCCTCCCGCCCTCAGCCAGCCCAACCCAGGGCACCGAGGGCCTCAGCCTGCAGAGCAGCAATTGTCAACCCTTGTCATCTCGTGTGCACACACACCAGGGACTCACACTCGGCGGCAGGCACACCACACACACCAGGGACTCACACTTGGCGGCAGGCACGCCAAGAGAAGTGTAATGTTGCTGTCCGACACAGAACACAAAAGGGTCATTTTGGCCCATTCGCAGCGGACGGCTGCTGTTGGCTGTTGTCCTTTTCTATCTGACGCTCTAAGGGAGGAGAGGTCCGGGTCCGACCCACATCAGGTGCTGCATGTTCTGAACATTCTCGCAGCCCAGCGGCGGGAAAGGGCTGCTTCAGAGGCGGGGGCGGGAGTGAGAGGTGAGATGAGGAGGGACCCCTGAGAACTGTCAGGGCTGAGTCTGGGGCTTCGATCTCGGGGAGGGGGAGACTTCAGAGGAGGAGGCTCTTGTCCCGGGGTTTCTTGGCAAAGGAAGGAGCCCCTATAGGACCGTGAGGATCGGGGCAACCGGAGTGGCCTGGGAAAGGCCCTCTGCGTCCTTCCTAGGCCCACGGTCCCACCCGGCGCAGCCCTGGGTCCGTTTCTCTGGCACAGTGGCCACGACCCCCTCACGCTTCAGAAGCTGTGACTTCAGGGGTGCCCAGGGGCCCCCGACAGGAAGCAGCTCTTCCCCAGCAGAGAAAACTGCACAGTCATGAACACCCCTGCTCCGTCAGAGCACCTCTTACCCGCAGGCACCAGGAAGGACCGACTACATGGGGGTTCCTTTTGTTTGCTTGTGTTTCTGTTAATCCTCACCCGAGGATATTTTTCCTTTGACTTTTAGCGAGAGTAGAAGAGAGAGGGAGAGACAGAGAGAGACATCGATGTGAGAGAAACACATCGATGGGTTGCCTCCTGCAGGAGCCCCGACCAGGGCCTGGGCCAGGGAGGAGCCTGCAACCAAGGTACGTGCCCTTGACAGGAATCGAACCCGGGACCTTTTGGCCCGTAGGCTGACGCTCTATCCACTGAGCCAAACCGTCCAGGGCTGGAGCATTCTTTTAACAAAAGCAGCTGAAAAGAAAGAGGAAGCGCAGGTGGGAGCCCGAGGGTCTTACCTTTGAAGAAGATGTAGCTCACCATGACCATGACCTCGGAGCTGTCCAAGTCCTTCACCAAGTCCACGATCCTGCCTTCCGTCTGCTTGGCCACGTAATCGTTGATCTGCTTCTGGGCCCCTGCGGGGTCCTCGAAGTTGGTGGGGACAGCGTCTGCCAGGTACAGCGCCCTCATGGCGCGCAGGAAGGCGTCCCGGACGCACACCCCGGGCCGGACGAACAGCGCGCTGCCCAGGCTCAGCTGCAGGCCCTCCGGGGGCCGGCGCAGCCCCTGCAGCAGCCGGCGGAAGCCCTGGTGGAGCGCGTCCTCCTCGGGGCCCCCCTGGGCGCTGAGGCCCAGGCCCTCCAGGATCTGCACCTTCGTGCTGGACCGCGCCCCCAGGGAGATCATGGCCAGTGGCATGGAGATGCTCAGCGGGGAGAAGAAGATGTTCTGGCCGGGGTTGGCGGCCACCAAGGCCCTGAAGAGGTCGAAGGTGAAGTTCCTGTGAGCGGGGGCGGCCGTGGCGGCGGCCGGCAGCTCCCTGGCCCTCTTCTTGGTCCGCCAGGAGTGCTGATGGCGGAGGCTGGAGCCCTGCAGGCTGAGGAGCGCCAGGCAGAGGAGCAGGCGGAGCTGCATGATGGCGCCTCTGGTTCTGGAAGGGAGAGCGAGAGGACGCGCTCAGGAGGCGGTGTGGCCCGCGGGGCTGCTCAGGGGAGAGAGCCGGTGGGCGTGAGCAGGCTGGCTCCGAGAACCTACCACCAGAGAGCGGCCTCCCAGGGAAAGGCTGGGCCGGCCGGCGGGGCTCCGTGGGTGCGTGCCAATCTGTGAACCAGGAGGTCCGGGTTCGATTCCCGGCCGGGGCACGTGCCCGGGTTTTGGGCTCGATCCCCCGCGTGGGGGCGTGCAGGAGGCAGCCCATCAATGATTCTCTCTCATCACTGATGTTTCTCTCTCTCTCCCTCTCCTTTCCTCTGAAATCAACAAAAATACATATTTTAGAAAAATGAGTCAAATGCAGGCACAGACCTGGAGCTCGAGGAGTGTGAGCTGTGGATGTGGCAGCACCTGGCCAGGGCCACACCCCCACCCCTGACACCCCATTTCCTCGGCTGTGCTGTGGGGTACATGCTCTCTCTCTCTCTCTCTCTCTCTCTCTCTCTCTCTCTCTCTCTCTCGCTGGGCAGCGGCCAAGCGAAGGATGCCACACTGCTGTGTTCTGCCCTGATGGGAAGTCTGTGCTTGTGTGAACCCCCTTCAGCTGGGCACCTCCCCCACTGCACCACCACCCCCCGTCATCAGGCCACAGCCCCCGCACGAGCACTGCCAGAGCCACGTGACCCACGCAAAACCAAACTCCCACGGGCCCTGGCCAGCTGCACGGGGCGTTGCTGCAGAGCGGCCCTGCAGCTGAGGTTGGGGCGTGTGTGAGGGGATGGAGGGGCGAAGGGGAGCGGGGTGGGGCGGAGGGGGCAAAGATACCAATGAGCTCAGCAGTCGGGCAGCACTGGGCTGCAGTCCTGTCTCTGAGCCAAACAGAGTGACTCCAAACAGGCCCCAGGCACGGGCCTGGCCCCCAGACTGCACCTGAGCTCACAAAGGAGGCCCATGTGGAATGTTCTGTGCAGAACCTTGGACTCCCCAGAACCGCATGGCCATGGCCGCACCCACCGCCGGGCGCTGCTCCGTCCTCACGTGTACCGACTCCTTGAGCGTCACACCCACCGAGGAGGTAAGTTCCTCTGCGCCCCGTTCCACAGATGGGTCATCCAAGGCTCAGAGGCCGAGTCGCTGGCTAGTAGCGGTAAAGCTTGGGCTCGGACCCGGTTCTGACTGTTCAAGGCCGCACTCCAAAGGGCCCCGCCTTTGGGCTCCCCGCCACCTCCTCTGCTTCTGCGTCACAGCCCCCGGGTCTGTGTCCCGGCATCCGGACAGAGCCAGTCCCTCGTCTGCAGATAGCCAAGGAGCAGGCGGCCTCCCGTGCCCACACGCCCGGCCTGTGCCCGAGCGCCGCCCCGAGGAGGCCTGGGAAAGAGGCGGTTGTGTCCTCCCCGAGCCGTTTCAGCGGGTCTGTTCCACCGCCCGTGGGCGCCTCCTGCCAAGGGAGACACCCCGAGAGAGGGACGCCGCTGAGAAACAGGTGCGGCACCGCCCCCCCACCCATGCCCAGGAGCCCCTGCTTGGACGGAGCCCAGAGGCAGCTGCGGGGGAGCAGGAGTGACCGCTTCGGGCCTCCCCTCCTCCACTCCTCCCCTCCTCCTTTTCTCCCCTCCTTCCCTCCTCCCTTCCTCTTCCTCCCCTCCTCCCCTCCTCCCCTCCTCCCCTCCTCTCCTCCTCCCCCCTCCTCCTCCTTTCCTCCCCTCCTCTCCTCCCCTCCTCCTTTCCTCCTTTCCTCCCCTCCTCTCCTCCCCTCCTCCTCCTCCCCTCCTCCCCTCCTCCCCCCTCCTCCCCTCCTCCCCTCCTCCCCTCCTCCCCTCCCTTGACCTTGGCCCAGGCCTCCCTTCCCTTCTCTGGGCCTCAGTTTATTCCCAGACAACAGCGGGTCTGTCCCTGTGGTAGCCAGAACCCTTCTCCCTACAGTCCCCACCCCCCAAACCCCAGAGACCCGAGGGGCCAAAGCCACTTCTCCAAGGGCCCACGGGGTCTCCCCGAGGAGCCGGCTCTCCTTGGAGAGGCCCCCCTTCTGCAGGCTCCCTGGCTGTGGGTTTGGGACCCAGAAACCTTGCTCCACGCGGGTTCCCTCTTGCACTGAAGCCACTGCTGACTAAGAACCCATTAGGACACGCTACGAAGATCACGCCACTTCATCTCCACCACAGCGAGCATCGCGGACCCCGTCTCACAGGGAGGAGACGGAAGCCCAGCTGAACCCGGTTCCTCTGGCAGCGTCCACGCTGCGCTGTGGCTCCCTGCACGGCCCCGAGAAACAACCCGTGGTTCCTCCCCCGTCACCCCCACCCCCATAGCTCCGGGTGCGCACCCCGGTCTCCAGGCTGTTCGCCGCGTTAGCTCCTGTTACAGTCCTCCACGGAGCAGGTGTCTGATCATCGGCACCGAAGAGGAAAGAGGGTCAGAGAGGGCCCCGCCCCCCCAATGTGGAGGCCTCGGGGTGCTCACTGCAGGGTTTCTGGTCTCAACGCCCAGGCTTTGCCGTCACACTTCGGGGCCTTGACCGCTGTGTGCCCACTTGGAGCCAGGAGTGTGTCTGCGCCAGGCCCTGTGAGCTGGCACCCGGGACGGCGCCCCCGGGTGCCCGCAGAGCCTGCCCTAGGAACGCCCCACGTGTCCGAGGGAAGACAGCAGGGCAATGGAGCTCACGTGGGCTCCAGGCCAGAGTGACCCCCCAACATCCATGGGCCCTGAACCTGCTGGCGTTTATTCCAAATGTTAGGCAACCCAGTCCCACCAGGTCAGTTTGGGGCTCCACTGAGGCAGGTGTGTGGCAGGGGAGGGTCTGTCCGCCGTGTGCTAATTCCAGAGGAAATGTGCCCCGGACCCCACACAGAGAGGGAAAGCCAGCACCCCAACTTCCCTCGGGCCCTGATGACCCAGGGGCCACGCTTCCAGAGAGCAGGGCCCTGAGGAACGTCCCCACCCCTCCCCTCTCCTGCCTCGGAAAGGCGGGTCCGTTCCTGCCACCCTCTTAAAGGAAGCCCCTTCCCCTTGTCCCCCTGCCGCCCCCCCTCCTGCCCGGGGCCGCTCTCCACAGCTCTGACTGTCCAATCACAAACAAGGTCACTTGTTCCCCAGCCTGCAAGCGGTGCTGCCCATTCATCAGGTAAAATTTAACTCTGATTGTGTGCTCGCCCACCAGGCGCCTGTGGCCTCGCTCGGCCTGGCCCTCGCCAGCCTCAGCCTGGCCTACTCTGACCTCAGCCGTGTGTCCTCCGGGCACCTGTCCTCCGGGCACACGTCTTCTCCCAATCCCTCAGACACAGCGAGCCCGTCCCAGCCCCAGGCCCCCTCTCTGCCTTCCTCGCGGGCAGCCTAACCTAGACCTCAGGCCTCGAGAAGCGGGCCTTGGGGACCCAGCCGGCCTGCCCCGCCCCCCCTCCGCCCCGCCGTTCTGTGTAACTGCCTCTCCATTGCTTCTTCATCGTGTCAGTCACACAGGGGCAGCTGCTCTGCATTTGGGGCCGCCTCCTTCGTTGCCACCTCCCCCGTCCACGAGCGTAGGTGCTCACAGTGGAAGGGCCCTCACCTGCTGCTTGCTCACCAGTCATTGAGACGCCTCTGAGGAATGAATGAAGGAATGAAGGAATGAATGGACCCCTCTCCTGTCCTCTGTAAGGCAGGGGGTCAGACCACACCGAGGCACGGAACGGGGTATCCAGAGCGAGTGCCCACAGCCCTGGGCTCACGGCCAGGTGCCCTTGAACCCCTCCCCCACGACGGCCCCGCTTCAGTTTGTCTTTTTCTTTTTTAAAACCACTTCCCTAAGGCGGGACCACATGAAAAGGCCTATGCGTCAACGCGCTCCTTGGTGAGTTCGGTGATGCGTTCACACCCGCGAAACCTTTGCCACCACCAGGGCCCAACCCACATCCATCACCTTCCAGCCCCCCAGTCCCCCCAGTCCCCCCAGTCCCCACCCCCCCTCGCCCCCGGGTCAGGCTGCGCACTTCATCCGGGGAGGATGGTGTTGGCCCCGGGATCAGTGTCCCTCTCATTGCTGCACTTCCTGCCGCTAGTTTCCTTAGAGAAACTAAAAAGTCCTCTCCTGGTGAGTCTCCGTTTTGTTTATTTAACCCGTGGCCAGAAGGCGCCGGCAGCTCCAGCGGCTGCGTGGGCCCTGCTGGGCGGTACCTCCGCCCGCAGCCTTACCCCAGGGAAACGGATTACGCTGGTTATTTTTCCTGCTTTCCGAAGGCCGGAGGGGCCGGGCAGGTCTGGCTTAGGGAGCCCTCCTGTGCCCGGACATCGTCCCGCTCCCGTGTCAGGCTCCCGGCCCGGGCCTGCTGGCCTTCGGAGGGGCCGTTCTGTGTCATGGGGAGGCGGCTGCTCTGGGCGCTGTGGGGCGGTCTGCAACCTCCGGCTCTCCATTCACTGGGTGTCGATGCGTGGAGACCCCCTCCAGTGTGACAACTCACCTTCCAGGTGTGGCCAGATGTGCCGGGGGGTGGGGGGGAACCAGGCCTGGGTGAGAGCCATCCCCTAATCAATCATAATTGATCCACAGTCACCGCCCAGAGGGGGCTGTAAGTTGCATCTCACCAAGAGAAACTGAGGCTCGGCACACTTGGTGTCACGCCCAAGGTCACCTCGGCTGCCCAGAGGCCTGCGCCCTTCGCGACACTGTGGGTTCCCTGCTCACTGCATCACCTCCCTGGGCTGAAGCCCTCCAGCCCCATAACCACCGAGCCCATTCCTGGACCCTCCTCACTGGCCCCCAAGCCCACGGCCCGCGTGTGCCATGCCCGTCCTTACCCTGTGCCGGGCGAGGGTGCAGCAGTGGAGGGGACGGCGGGCTCTGGCACGGCAGAGGCTGGCTGGAGTGGAGCCAGTACTTGTCACTGACCAAGTGGTGCTGTGGCTCCGCCCCTCCCCGGCCCCGCCCTCCCCGGCCCCGCCCCTCCAGCCCTGCCCTTCCCTGTCCCTGCAGCCTCCAGGTTTCTGGCAAAGCCACCTGGGCTCTGACCAGGGTCACCTACCCACTGCCCGGCGAGCCCCTGAGGGGGCTGAGGGAGGCTCAATAAAGGAACAGTGGTATCTCCCAACACCCCAAAATATGCCTCTTCGGGGATGATTGCTTTGGTCGGGTTAATTTTTTTTTTAATCCTCACCCGAGGATATTTTTCCACTGATTTTTAGAGAGAGTGGAAGAGCGAGGGAAAGAGAGAGAAATACTGATGACATCGATTGGTTGCCTCCTGCACACGCCCCGACAAGGGCCCAGGCTGGGAAGGAGCCTGGAACCGATGTACGTGCCCATGACCAGAATCGAACCCGGACCCTTCGGTCAGCAGGCTGTCACTCTGTCCACTGAGCCAAACCGGCCAGGGCTAGTCTGGTTAGTTTTAAGAAACAGCCCCCAGGGAGAAGCCCAGAGCCCCAGCCTGCAAGGGAACCCTCCATCTGTGAGGGGACCCGCAGCCCTCACCACCAAGGGCAGGTGTGGGCCTGCACAGAGGCCTGGCCTGGTTACAGGCTTCCTGTCACCTTGGTCCTACCTGGAGGGGGCATTGCAGGTGGTGGTGTCAGCTCTGGGGAGAAGAGGCTGGACAGGCACAGGGAGGGGCACTCCGGGCAGCCGCCCCCTAGGCTGGTTCCTGGCTCTGGCAGCCACTTTGCTGTGGTGGGGGCTACAGACACATACCCTTACTCCCACCCCCGCCCACCGTCTCTGTCCTTCCCTCTGGACTAATAATCAACAAAAGCAGACGAACAGGAGAAAGTCATGCTTTGATGTATGGGCATGGGCATCCTATGCACATGGGAAGTCCATACAGTGAGGCAATGCGTGACACTTTGGACAAAGGAGGCAGGGAGGCAGGAGCGGGAGTGGGGACGTACAGGGCGTGAGGAGGAGCGGACACGGGGCGGGAACGCCCTGCGAGGGGACAGAAGTAACGGGGACGGGGCAGGTGTTTGGCTGAGGCCTGGCCTGAAGCCATTCCTGCTCACCACACCCCCTTGGCGCAGGCGGACACACCCACAGCTCCTTCCGGAAGCAGGTGTCTCGGCCTGAATCTCGGGCAGGAAATGGGGGACGGGTCAAAGGTCCTTCCTGAGTCTGGTCTCCTCTCCTTTTTTAAGATTTCGTGTTAGGTTCAGGCGGGCAGCACGGTGGCTAGACAGCCATACAACGGCACACAGTGCTCCCCGGTTCGCCCAGACCCCGGCTGGCTCCGTACAGTTATTCCGACGGCGTGACCCTCCCCAGGCCCACTCTGTGACTGCCCTCCGCACGACTCAGTCCCTTTGCCTTCCCACCCTGTCCCCTCGCCCCTCTCTGCTGGCAGCCACTGCCCTGTTCTCTGTAGCTATGAGTCCATTTCTGTTTGGATTGTCCTGATTCCACGTTTCCACGTGTAAATGAGATCATATGATGTTTGTCTTTTCCCGACTGACGGCCTTCACTTAGCTGCTGTGTCTTAGCATAATGCCCTCCAGGCCCATCTATGATGTCACAAACGGGAAGATTTCACTCTTTCTACGGCCCAGTGGCATTCCATTGTGTAAATGTCCCACAGCTTTCAGCCACGTGTCCACGGATGGAACCTGGGCTGCTGCCAGGGCGTGGCTCCTGTGGATGCCGCTGCGTGCACAGAGGCGCCGCCGCATGTTCTTTCCAGTGATTGCTTTGGCTTCTTCAGATCTGTACCCAGAAGTGGGGTCACTGGGTCAGAGGGCGGTTCCGTTCTTAGTGTGCGGAGCAAACTCCATGCTGCTGTCCACATGGCCACGCCCGTCGGCAACCCCCAACAGCAGTGCTCGAGGCTCCCTTTGCGCCCCCTCCTCGCCAGCACCCGTTTGTGGATCTATTGATGACGTAGGATAAACAGCTTACACTCAACCCCCAGAGCCAGCTCCAGGCCGGCCAGGCTCCAGTTCCCTTCGCCGCAGCCGAGGGTTCACGCCGCCACGGGCCACGGGCCAGATTCCGGCGGGAACTCTAGGGATTCAGAGTCTCACTGGGACTGAGGTGAGGAGCCCTTTACCAGCCCCCTGACCGCACCCACAACGGAACGAGGCTCCAAAGCACGAAGGGACTTCTCCGAGCTGTGATGAGGGATGGAGTGGCCGTGTCCAGGCAGCCAGCATGAGGGCCGGGCCCCGTGCAGAGCAGGCGGCCTGAGCCTCCACTGCTCTGCCACCTGCCTGGCCCCACACTTCCAAGAACACTTCCAAGATGCTGTTGCTGGCTCAAGCCTTGTTTTTTATTTTTTATTTTATTTTATTTTATTTTATTTTATTTTATTTTATTTTATTTTAATATATATTGATTTCAGAGAGGAAGGGAGAGGGGGAGAGAGAGAGAAACATCAATGAGGAGAGTCATTGATTGGCTGCCTCCTGCACGCCCCACGCTGGGGATCGAGCCCACAACCCGGGCCTGTGCCCTGACCGGGAATCAAACCATAGCCTCTTGGTTCCTGGGTTGATGCTCAACCCAAGTCAAGAGCTTCCCTCCACCGGGAGGCCCTCCAGCTTCCTGGTTAACGGCAGTCCGACGAGGAACTGTGTGTGGGACGAGGGCGAATGACCGAGGGAAACCATGGTGCCCCTCTCCCCGCCCCCAATGAGGGCCATCGTCTCCCCACTCCGCCTGCAGCGGGGGTCCAGGCTACACCCCCGGTGCTCACAGAGCTCCTGCCTCCCTCGGCCTCCCTTCCGAGGACAGACAGACTGTTTCCCGCTGGCAGAGAACTCTGACTCACGGACACTCGGCCTGCGAGCACAGAGCCCGGGTCCCCAGAAGCGGCCTCCCGGGCGGCGTCACGGAGGCCCCACCCGTGCGACCCTGAGGGAGGGCCGCTCACGGGGCCGAGGTGTCCCGCACTGAGCCTCCCCGTGTATTTACTTTCCTGATGTCCAAAGGGCGTCTGGAACCCCAGGAGCGGACTCAGTGTTTACCCATCGATCCCAGGAGCTGGCGGGGGGAGCAGAGCAAACAGCTGGGGCCTCGCTCACACAGCCTTTCCGCTCGCTCAGTCCGGGTTCCCCCCCGCCCCCATTCATTCGCCAGGTATCGCTGGGCCTCAGCCACATGTCAGATCCTGTGGTCTGCCCGAGGGCCAGGAAGTGGGGTGACAGGGCCCAGGTAGTGGGGTGACAGGGCCCAGGTAGTGGGGTGAACAGGGCCAGGTAGTGGGGTGACAGGGCCCAGGAAGTGGGGTGAGCAGGCCCAGGTAGTGGGGTGAGCAGGCCCAGGTAGTGGGGTGAGCAGGCCCAGGTAGTGGGGTGAACAGGCCCAGGTAGTGGGGTGAACAGGGCCCAGGTAGTGGGGTGACAGGGCCCAGGAAGTGGGGTGACAGGGCCCAGGTAGTGGGGTGAACAGGGCCAGGTAGTGGGGTGAGCAGGTCCTGAGTTGTGGGATGAACAGGGCCAGGTAATGGGGTGACAGGGCCCAGGTAGTGGGGTGCGCAGGGCCTGGGTGGTGGGGTGTGCAACCTGGGTAGTGGGGTGACAGGGCCCTGTCTTCGAGATGCTCCGTCTAATGGGCCCCAGGAGTGTGTGATGCAGGTGAGTTTCCTGGAAGAGAGGAGGGATGTACGGGCCCCGGAGGAATGCAGACGCAGAGGCGGGAGGGCAGCCCCCACCCCCAGTCCTCCGGCCGCTCCCTCCCCAGCGCCCTGTCTCTGCTGTGGCTCCGGCTCCCACCGCCAGCCGCTCTCCACACGTGGCCCAGCTCCGTCCGGAGAGGCTGCCACGCAGCCGCTGGAACACCGTGACTCCAACATGCTCGGTGCTGAGGTGTCTCGGCAGGCCCCCGAGTCACGCTGGGGGGTGCCTGAGACCTCCCGTCTCTGCCGCGTGAGAAACCCGGCGGCCCGCCCAGAGCGGCTGGTGTGCGGGAATTCCTGGGGTTTGGGACAGACACGGGGCGGTCGGCTGCCTCCTCCCATGGGAGGGTCCAGGCTTCTCCCAGACTCTGGGGGGCCCCTCCCCAGCGAGTTCGCCCACATCCTCAGAGACAGTCCGAGCTGCACCGCCTGGGCCAGCTCAGATGGCGCTGCTGGGGAAACTGAGGCCTCCGAGGGGAGGGATTGGCCCGAGGCCCCAGAGCCCGTCAGGGCAGAGCAGGGCTGTGAGCACAGCCCCAACCTGACCCTGGCCCCTCCTCTCGGCAGAGCACCCCGGACCACCAGCGCCTCACCTAGGGGAGAAAGGCTGGCCCCCTCAGGGCCACGGCAGGGGCGGAGCCTTCCTAACCAGGTTGCTGTGGCAACTACTTGGTTGGTGTTCTCCCTGCCAAGGCCTGTGGAGTCCCTCCCCCCGCCCCCCCTTCCGGAACGAGGCACCCACCGCACCCCCTCCTTCCCCCCACACACACCTCACCAACCCCCTGGCACCTGGAGCGCCTCGGCCCTGTGTCTGGGACCAGGTACGCCAGGGCGTGCAGGGCCGACGCAGAGGGACGGGAAAGGTGTGCATTTATTAAGCGTTTGCTGTGTACAAGGCGCTGGACCAGACTCCTCGCTATCAGTCTGTTTAATTCACACAGCTACCCTAGGGACAATGCCGGGGGGCGAGGGGGGTCTCCTGCCTTCCGGGGCAGACACTAAAGGGATTGCAGGGGGTGCCGAGGCTGCACAGCCATGCGGGGCCACGTGTCCAGTCCACACCCATCTGGTACCCCCCACTCCCTTCCCGTCTCCAGCAGCTTCTGCCCGGACCCCTGGCATCTCTGCACCCCGGGCCACGCCCTCCGCGGACAGCAGCTCCCGGCTGGGGGTCTAGGGCTTTGTGGGGTTGACGATCTTGCCCAGAAAGAGGATGCTCTGGGTGTCGGTAGAGAGGATCGCCACCAGGAAGGGCCGGTTGAACATGAGGATGCTGGGGTTGTGCACGGCGGAGAAGAAGCTGATCGAGATGCTGGTGGCCGCCGCAGCCTCGGTGCCGGCCTCGTCCACGTCCAGCACGGCCTTGTGGACACTCTGGGGGGAAATCACAGGCGGGAGGACTGAGCGGGGCCGAGGGCCTGAGGGGACAGAGATCCCTGAGAGGAGGATGCAGCCCGCAGCACCAAAGCCCCTCAGGGTCTCCAGCGGGAATTTCTAGGGGCAGGTGGTTGGCTGATGGCCTCTTAGAAATACAACAATGAGTGTCCTTCACTGAGCACTTCCTGTTCCCAGCATTTGCTAATCTTTTTCTTCTTTTTTTTTGTTTGTTTGTTTGTTTGTTAATCTTCACCCAAGGATATTTTCCCAATGATTCTCAGAGAGAGTGGAAGCGAGGGGGAGAGACAGAGAGAGAGAGAAACATCAATGTGAGAGAGACACATTGATTGGTTGCCTCCCACATGAGCCCTGACCAGGTACACGCCCTTGACCGAAATCGAACCCAGGACCTTTCAGTCCAAAGGCTGACACTCTATCCACTGAGCAAAACCGGCCGGGGCTCTTTCTAATCTCCTAAGCCTCCCTGCGAGGAAGACATGCAGAGACCAGGCAATCGGTGAGGGCATAAGAGGCGGCACGGGGACTCAGACCCTCAAGTCCAAGGCTCTGCCCTCCAGCGCACTTGTGTCCTACGTGCTGACGTCGCAGGCCTTCCCTCTGAGAGAGCTCTCTGACACGCACACCCACGTGTGCGCCCGCCTCCCAGCCCGCCACCCAGCCCACCACCTCGCACCCTCCTGCTCCTGGCCTTGCATTTGCCGCTGTCTGTTGCTGTGACTACGAAGGTGCGGCGGGAGCGCCCTCGGACTGAGGACGGGGCGGGCCTCTCCCCAGCCCCCTCAGCACGTGGTGGTTGGCTCCTGGGCACCCAGGCCCGGGTGATTGTCAGACGCGGCTCTGAGGTCACGCGCGGCAGTGGGGGCGGGGGGACGCCGTGGCCCGCAGCCAAGCCCGGTGCTGAGCCGCTGGCCACTCACCTTGGACACCAGCAGGTTCTCCTGTGCCGTGATGCCCGACAGGTTGGCCTGCAGCGAAAACAGGTCCTGGATGCCCAGCTGCGGCAGCAGCTCGTCTAAGTTGTAGGAGCCCGAGATGGAGAACTTGGGGAGATACAGCGAGAGCTTCCGGTGATAGGCCCTGAAAGAGGCAAGGGGTGAACGCCCTGGACGGCGCCCAGCCGGGCCTCCCCGGAGGGTCACACAAGCACCGTGTGCGCAGGCTGCCCGCCCGTCACCCCATCGCTCCCGGCAGCCCCGCCAGGCTCCTTGCCCAGGAGACTGTCGTCTGGGGGACCTCCCTCCACCCCCGGGGGCTCCTCTCCGACAGAGGTCGCTTTCTGTGGGCGAGCCAGGCGCCCAGGGAGAAGGGGGACCCCTCTGTGCGGCCTCGCCTGGGCTCTGTTGGGCCCTGGGTCTCACTTCTTGGAGACCCGATGATGCCATGGACCGCATGCCCGGCCACACGAATAGGGGGTCTCCATCCCACGCGCCTCCTGGAGGTCCTTCCTTACACTCAGCCCCGGGCAACGGGAACCACCTCCCTGCTGCTGGGTGGGCGGCTGGGGTTTCCTGACCCCCCGAGGGGCCGGGTCAGCCCTCTTGACGGAGGTGCCCCTCCGTGGCACAGGGCTGGGCCCTCCGAGGGCTGGCGCTGCCTCCCCCAGGCTGGCGCAGGGCAGGGCTGCAGGGAGAGCGAGGACCCCACCCCGCGCCCCGCCTGGCGCAGGCGCAGGTACCTCTTCTGCAGCAAGCCGCTCCACCTGCGGAGCATCTCCGGCGTCAGCACCTCCTCCACCTGCGCCATCTTCCCGCTGTCGGGCAGGACGAAGAGGGCCTGGGCGCCGCCCTGGTAGTCCAGCCGGAGCACCGAGCAGGGCACGTGCCTGTCGTGCAGGTACCAGTGGTTCCGGTCTTGGAACATCATCTTCACCTTGACCACCGTGTTCTCATCCACGTGGAAGTCATAGGGGGTGCCTTTGGAGCGGCCGAACGGGGTCTTCCACCGGCCTGAGTGGAGGAGGAGAGAGGCACAGGGTGTCCGCGGGCCCGCCGGCCCTCCTCCCGCCAGGGAGCGGCCCCTCCATCGCTCAGACCCCCACCTTCCGGCTCATCGGGGGGCCCCCATCTAGATCATTCACCACCGCTGGGCCTGGGGGATGGGTTCCCGAGGCTCATTCAGCATCGACATTGGGAAGCCCCGGCAGCTCCCAGACAGGCTGCTCCGTGTCTCCCCCGCTCCCTGGACCGGCTGCCAACCCGCAGCTCGCAGCGTGCAAGCTCGCCGTGGCTCTGACGTGCACTTTGCTGGTTTAAAGTAAGTGAGCCCAGCCCGTGTGGCTCAGGGCTGAGCATCTACCCAGGAGCCAAGAGGTCATGGTTCGATCCCGGTCAGGACACGAGCCCGAGTTTCGGGCTCCATCCCCAGCCGGGGGCGTGCAGGAGGCAGCAGATGGATGTTTCTCTCTTGATTCTCTCTCCCTGATGTTTCTCTCCCTCTCCCGCTCTCTCTTCCACTCTCTCTTTTTAAAAAAACGAGGCTGAGAAAGCTTCCGCAGGTTCGTGGACCAACTAGATGCCCTTTGTTTTTAGTCGGGTGCCAGCACGTTGTGTGACCCCGTATCTCAGAGGCTGCCTCTTGGTGATTGGGGGGCTCCTCTGAGCACTAGCTGTGTGCCAGCCGTGTGCGCTGCCAACACTCTCCCCCCCGCCGACTGGTCCTTCCACTCTCCCCTCTGGTCACTGAAACCCTTGAGCGCAGCGGGCCCAGCAGTCTTTCCCTTCAGGGGTAGGTCTCCCGGGTCTTGGTAGGAAAAGGCCCCCACCCACGTTCGTGAAGACACGCGTCTACAGCGTCGGTCAGAAGCTGTAGTCTTACCTTTTGCATTTAGGAACTTTTCGACCTAGAACAAATATTTATGCTTGGCAGGAAGGAGGGGCCCCGAGCCATCATTTCCCCTTATGGGGACCCAGCTGTCGCCGTACCAGTTTCTGGTTTATAAACCCATCCTTCCCCAGGGCTCCCTCATGCCGGCTTTGGCAAGTATCAAGTGCCCATCCATCCCGGACCCTTTCTGGCCTCCCTCTATCGGTGCCATTGGCCTGTTTGTACCTCCTGGTCTAAATTAATACCAAGCGCCCTGGCCAGTGTGGCTCTGTGGATAGAGTGTCGGCTGGTGGACAGAAGCGTCCCGGGTTCGATTCTGGTCAAGGGCGGGTACCTCGGCTGCAGGTGCCCTCCCCAGCCCTGGTCGGGGCGCAGGTGGGCGGCAACTCAATGATGTGTCTGTCTCACATCGATGTTTCTCTCTGTGTCCCTCACCCTCCCTTCCACTCTCTCTAAAACTCAATGCAAAAATACCCTCAGGTGAGGATTAACCAACATTGATGATTAGTTCATGCAGAGCGATAATAGGTCTTGCTCTCGGGCGGGCCAGGTTTCTCTCTTAGGGGTTCCTGACCCTTTGTACGCTCATGTACATTTTAAAACCAGCTTGTTACCTGCCACCAAAAAAGAAAAAGAACCTGTTCGGGTTTTAGTTGGCATCATGTTAAATATTTAGGTTAATTGGGGGGCGTGGCCATCTTTACTGTCCTCTTCCTGCATGCAGCTTTTCTCTGTTTCATTTAATTTTAATATCTCCCATGTCATCTTGCCAGCAGAGACCCCGCGCAG